>NSMO01000878.1:0-12350 GCA_002588565.1 Coelastrella sp. UTEX B 3026
TCAGAAGGCCCATGGACCTATTCTAGAGGCAGTGGTCCAGGTGTGCCAAACATCTTGACACCACCACCTGCATCAATTCTATGTCTGTGGCGAATGTTTGCAAGTTGGTCAATTTGGCTGTACAGACTAACCTTCTGCCTGGACTATGAGTAGTTGGGACGAGGGAAGAGCGGTGTTCAGGTGGTTCCGGACAGGGTTCGGTTAGCAGTCTCCGTCTGCAGCAGTGCTCTGCTGTGCATGCAGCTCACCACTGGTGCCTGTGCCTCAGCCTGTTTGTGCGCTGCTTGCAGGCTCGCCGTGACCGGGACTCAGCATTCCAAATGCTACAGTACTCCCTGCGGCACCATTGGCAGCAGATAAGACAGCAGCAGCATGTGGTCCTGCACCTGCCCTCTTTACCTGCCGCCCTGTCTAGCTACCAGCAGGAGTCAGTATCTAGCCGGCAACCATGCCAGCAACGGCATCAGCTTTGGCGCTTGCTTCATCAAGCAGATACGCTAACAACTGGAGCTGGCATGAGCGATGCCAGCAACAGCAGCATCAGCAGAGGTCAGAGTTTCCATGTGCTGGTCAGCTCAAGTCCTGTGAGCAAACAGCTGCAGGGCCACTGGATGCAGTTGTTGAAGCTGGCTGGTGTGGAGGAACCAACCAGATACATCAGGTGGGTGGCTGGCTGATATCAGGCAATCACGCGGTGTTTGTGTCCTGCCTATTGATCACTGAAATGGTCCCCTACCAGATGCATTGCTGTGATGCAGCAGCAGGGGCATCTAGATATGGACAGTCAGCCAATCCATCAACAACCGCCAGCTGTCAAGCGTCCTCTTGAACCCTTGCTAATGTTGCGCCCTCTGCAGGTTTGTTTCACTAGACCCTTCAGAGCCCAAGCTGCAAGACCTTCCGGCTTCTCTGCCTCTAGCAGCCCACCTCATGGCATCACAGAAAGCATTAGACCGCTGCAAGCACACTATTACCGGCATCAGCAGCCTAGCTAGCAACAGTAGCAGCAGCCCGAAACTGCATGCAGAAGATGATGCCAAGAGTGCTACCAGTGCTGCCAAGCCTGCAGAGCCTGACCTTGTGGTCAGCAACAGCAGTGTTCCCAGCAGTGTGCCCTCTACCAAGCAACAGCAGTTGCCACCAGGTTATATACTTCCTGGCTGCCCCTGTGAGCATGATGTGGATGTTGCAGTCAAGCTGGGGCTGCCTATTTTGGGCCCAAGTCCTCAGCTAGCGCAGGTGCTAGCCAGCAAGACAGGGGCCAGGTACGGCAGCTTGTGCTGGGATCGCTCTTTTCCGCATGTCAGGTCCTGTCTATCATTGTCCACAGGGGATACGCAGGTTTGGCCAATGTGCTGCGTTTCAATTGCATCTAGCCAGGGTGCTACTACGTGGAAGCAACAGCAACTCTCTCGGGGTGGTGCATCGGGTGACGTTTTGTGGTCAATGTGCTGCAGGTCCCTGTTTGCAGCAGCTGGAGTCCGTGTACCACCTGGTGGTGTGCTGCCACGCGGCTCACAAAGCAGCAGTGAGGAGACAGCCTGGCAGCAGCTACTGTCAGGAATGTGCCTGCAGCTGCTGCAGTGGCCTCATCAACAGCAGTGGATGATCAAGCTCAATCAATCGAGGGACACAGTGGGTCTGGCTCTGCTGCAGCTGACTAGCATGCCGGTGAGACGCTACATGACCTGCAGGATCTGCAGGCTGCTGAGATAGTTCGGCCTCAAGCCAGCAATCAGGCATGCACATACGCGCATCAGCACCATGCCTTGTTTTTAGTGGTGACTCGTTTGCAAGCCCCTGCTTGTGACCCCAGGCACCAGCTTACTCTGTCAAGTATGCTGCACAATTCATGTCATCCATTGGAGGCTTACTTACACATGCTAGCACATAAACCTGAGCACGCTGGCACTGCATACGTGGGGTTTCAATGCAGCCTCGTTCAATCAACTGCAGGGGACACAAGAAGCCATGACATTTGCCACGCAGCATCTAGGGCTCTCTCACCAGCAAGAACAGCAACCTGCCTTGGCCCCTCAGGACCTCTCATCAGTGGCCCCTGAGGAGCTACAGCAAGTTGTGCAGCAGTTGCTAGCCCCGTTGGCCGGCGAGCTGCACTTGGGTTTGCAGCTGGCACAGCAGCAGTACTGGGAACAGCGGGCAGTAGATGCAGGATATGCACCAGGCAATGAAGGCATGGACATTGCTGAGGCTACTGCTGAAATGTATCTGACAGAGCTTCTACACCAGGTGGGAACAGAAACGCAGTCCGCTTGTACGTGTCTGACTGACATTTCAAAGTTTGAACATTTTGAATTTGATCAATTGAATGACATCGCCAACCATTGGTAGTACCTGGCAGGCATCAAGAGCTGCTAAATAGACCTTCTTATTTGGAGCGTGCTTTTTCTGCGCTGCTGTGTAGCTGGTTGCAGCTTTGGGAACACAAAGGCAGTCTGACATAATCCGCACGGCATCTGCACTCCAGAAATGCTGTCCCACAACAAAGCCAGCATGCTCCTGGAACTACAGCAGTCAGATGTTATGATACTCTTGTCATGTGGTGGTCACTGCAGGGTGGTGTAATGGAGGTTTACCTGGATCAGCTGGTATGCTGTCCCCTGGTGCAACTCTTAATAGAGCCTGGCGGTGTTGTGAAAATTCTGGCAACCCAGGACAAGATGCTACATGGAGGATTCAGCAGCCCTGGAAGCATATTTCCTAGCAGTTTTCCTGCACATGCAGCCCTTGTGCAGGCAGCAACAGCAGCAGGTGCAGGTGTAGGATCTTGGACAGAGGGACTCAGATGCAGTGGCAAATTGTGTTCGTGCGTGTACCTTGTATCAGCTGCGTACTTGGTATTGCCAGCGTAGAGCGAAGCAGCATACAGGCTGATGTCTGTTGGTATTGTTGACAGTCCGTGATCTCTTTGTGCTCAGACTGAATCCAGGCACAGCAGATGCAGATAACAACAGGTGCAGCACACAGTTGATGTATGCTGTGAACAGCAGTAATCCTGTTTGCTGTCTCAGGTGGCCCAGTGTGGCATATGCTGCATGTGCTCGGGCGCTGCACCAGTCGCTGCCTTATACACGATCCTGCCTCCAAAGCTGGGTATGACACTCTGCACTGCTCGTATGCTCCTGCTTCACAGGTCAAACGGCAATGGCAGCAGGCATGCTTGGGTACCTACAACTGTCATTCATGTGCACCGGCAACCCCAAGCTGCTGGAACAGCAAGCAAACACTGCAGATGAAGAAGAAGCAGGAACAGCTGATTACAGCCGGACCAGTGACAGCAGCAGTCTGCATGACAGCAGCAGTGACATGCCAGAGGCACTGTTATGGGGTTGTGACGTGCTGCCCTGGCCTAGTCCTGACCTGGCAATGTTCAAGGTGTTCGACAGTGTTCATCGGGGCAGCTTTGATGCACATGCTGGGCAGTATTATGTGGCTCAGACAAGCAGAGATGTGCAGCAGCTGGAGGAGCAAACCTCACAGCTGCCAAATGACGCAGGAGACATGTACACAAGGCCAGAGCAAGCATCAACACAACAGCAACTGTTGCATTGCCATTATGGTGGCCTGCATAACCCTGCTGCAGTGCTGACAGCTGAGCAGCTGTCTAACATAGCAGCAGCAGGCTTGCTCAGACCTGCTCCAGCAGGTGTGCATCAGCGACGAAGTTCCAAGCCGCAAGCAGCTCAGCCACGCTTACATAGCTTTGGAACCAGTGGAGATGTTGTAGTTTGCTTAGACAGCAGCGGTGGTGAGTCCCATAGCAGTAGCAGCAGCCCCCGTAAGCAACTAACTGGTGGGCTTTTCAATGAAGCAGTGGTAGAAGTCACCCCGGGTGCAGATGCAGCCGTATCAGGTATAGTTTGCTGCTCCAAGGGGTCAGGTGTAGTAGGAGCTCTCAGTTGCTTGTCTACTTGCTTGAGCGAGTGTGATCTGCAGTCGTAACCATGATAATGCTTTGTAATGGCCTTTTGTTTGTTTGACACACATGTGGTCTGTCTGCATCTAGTGTCAACACGTTTTACATCGTTGCTAAACCCTCAGGTGACATAGCTGTGGACGGTTATGTGGCATATGCCATGAGCCAAGTCTGATAAGTTGTAAAGCTCTCAAAAGTCAGCCCCATGTCACATCAGCAGACATCAAACACACCACAAAAGCGACACAATTCCTTCGCCAACTGAGCTGAGTGACACGTTTACACTCCTACTGCAAAGCGCACAAAAGGAAGTCACAGAGTTTAGACTGAAGTCGGAAAGCAGAACAGGTTCATATGCATAACGTAACGCGGTTAAATAGGCTCAAAACCTTCAACCTGGCGCAGTTTCTGCCCACACACGCTTGACTACCGCCAGTGACAACTGCAAACCACCCTGCTACACAAACAACCACCACCACTAAACCTTCTTGCTTATCTTTCGAAACTACCATCCTTACATCACAGCTGAGATTGATTGCCAGCTTTCGAAGCCAGTGCAATAATAATAATCTATGCTGGTTACGCCATAGTCCTACGGCCATAGCTTCATGGCATGAAAGATGCCTGACGAATACTTCATGAAGTTGATCAACTCCCCCAAATCACTGTCTCCAATCTTCAAATATTTTAACACTGATAAAGGTGCTCTGGTGGTGGCCATTGAAGTACAATTGCTCCGACCCAAACAACAGATCCATCATATAAACCACCACGCCAAGCATGCAGTTACAATCACGACTTGATCACAATCCAAACAGAAGATATGTATATAGGCTACCCATCAGCCATAGCTCTATGGCCATCGGCCCGCGCCCCATTTCAGAAGCGGAAACAACAGCACCCAAAGCAGTACTTAGAAGATACAAGTATCACTGTAATACTTGCGAAGGCGCAAACTCCAGGCATCCATCAACTAGCAGATATGTTAGATCAACCACCAGGCAAAGCATGCAGTTGCAATTACAACTTGAACCTGCACCAAGTGTCGATTTTAGTGCACTACGACCGTCGCAGATCATAGTATGATGTCCTAGATATCTGGGATCTGAATCACTGCTGACAGCTGTCATCACTTATTGCCGCACACCCACCGGACCACGACGGTGACATGTGCTGAAACAAGAGACCCAGCTACCAAACCATGATACACTAAGCACACCGATAGATCAGGCAACTATAGTGTAGAGGCACTTGAAGTCCCATCGGCTGGACATAACTACAGCCGGCGCCACAACTCATGTGGCACACAGCACAATTTGTCCTGCTGAGGAAAAAACAAGACTAGTGCTGCAACAGCAAATGTCTCAATATGTAGTGTGGCGTGAACACCGCAAACAAGGCACAAAGGAACATAATCTTACACTTGCAAAACCCTTTGCAAAGTTACCAAACATACCTAACCAGACAATACACGTATACAGAGGTGCCGCACACTTGCTCAATCAGCAGTTCAACTGATAATTTATCTAGAATATAGACTACCTCTCTATACTCGTGCATGCATGAAAACATGCACGCATTGCAACTGATGCCCAATGCCTTGGCGTCAAATTATGCTGACGAGCAATGCGGAATAAGTGTCAAAACACGGCCTACAATGTAAATACACCACTGTCAAGCTGAACTCAATGATACTTGATGGCACATCGCTTTCTACCTGACAGAAAGCCTCGGTGACCGAGTATTGCTGACAAGTTTACGAGCCGTCAATTTGGTGTAGTGCTGATTGCCTGGCCCACTCATGCATGCATCTCGATTTGTGGGCAACTTTTTAGACATGTATCAGTCTCAAAAGAGATAAGCCAATCACCAATATCAGTGCATCATGCCGTACCATGACCAAGTGAAGACATTGCAAATGACAACACCAGCCATGATAGAGGGCTTGAAACAATGACTACCAGGGACCCCCTATGCCAAGTTGGCACAACCACAGAAACCCTGAACCCTTGAACTCACACAGCTCCAGCTCCCAGTTCAACAAGTACTTGCGAGTGAGTGCAGGTACGTGCCTGCAGGTCAAGTGTATACAGAACTTGGCACCAGATGAATGCTTCCTATCATCACAATGCAATCAGTTTCCTGGTGTACCATGCTGTTGGTCTGAGTGCTCCCTACAACAATGCTATTAGTGCTCTCTACGCAACATACAGAAGCCCCACAATGCAAAACTGACTGAGCCAATGCAACAAACCCCGTGCTTTCACAGAGTTGGTGGCGTGCAGGAGGTCACCCAGGTGTGCCACACTGAGTCGAGCCATGCACCTCACTATTTCATATCATGAAATGAACATGCATCAAGAGTTCAACATGCATCCACATCTTTTGGCCCCTCCAAGCCTTCTGGCAACTGCTGGCTGCCACCAGGAGTGTTGACCCGTTTGCTAGCCTTGCATGAGAAGCTGCCAGCACAACTACCGCGTGACATCTGTGATTTAACAACTGACATCGACTTGGTAGCATTTGCTTTCAACCCAGCTACCACTATACCCCATGGAACCAAAGCAAGCAGCCGCCATGCCACATAAGCCACAAAGATGGCATTCAGCAGGACCAGCAGCACCCCCATGACCAATTTGTAAGTACTGCTGGTGTCGCCACGTTGCACATAACCATCTGGTAAAAATGTCAGCGATGTGAGTGCAGTTAGTAACAAGCACAGAACACCGGACTCCATGACGCGCTGTGCCTCAGCCTGGGCATAGGGCTTGAACACTACCAGCATGACGTACACACACAGCAGCACAAAGATTATCAGAATGATCTGGTGGTAAAATCCCAGGGCATGGCCAAACACTGAGTCAGACAGGGTAACAAATGCAACCGTCTGCATTGCAATAACCCCCTCCCAGAAGTTGCAGGAAGGCTTGTATGTGCGGAACAAGAATGCATAGTGGCCACCATAGCTTGCTGAATTAGCAAGGTGTTTGCGCCTCTTGAAGGCCAGGTAGAAGATGGCCACTGGCAACGTGCCGCATACAAGCAGCAACAGCGGCACACCCAGGCCAAAGGACAAGCCGGCATGATAGCCTTGAAAGCACTTTTGATTGACATCCAACAACCAGTACCTTCCAACTGCACGTAATCCAATGTCAGTGCTAGATGATTTATTCACATCAATCTGGATGCAAGCAAACATGCTAAGTGTGGTCCGAGTCAGCGATGGCAGGAAGAAGAACCAAATAACAATGCTGTTGCTTGCAAGAAGGTCTCCAACACTAGCGGTCGCTGTCTTGCTGATGCGATTGTTGTTATGCTTGCGCCAGACATGCCTGATAGCCTCCAACAGCAACAATATGCCTAGCATGAAGATTGGTGCAATCAAGTAGAACAGTGTCTTCTTTATTGCAACTGGCAGGCCACCGGCTGAGAACAAACAGTCTGCACTCAATGTCTCAGGCGAGGTCAATGAAAAAACCCATGCTAATGCCTTGACAGGGTATGAGATGGACTGTGGCCAATCCAGGTCTACTGTTGCAACCACCAGGAAGTACTGGAAGTACAAGACAAG
This sequence comes from Coelastrella sp. UTEX B 3026, assembly GCA_002588565.1. NCBI lineage: Eukaryota > Viridiplantae > Chlorophyta > Chlorophyceae > Sphaeropleales > Scenedesmaceae > Coelastrella > Coelastrella sp. UTEX B 3026. The sequence continues at coordinate 7,509 of NSMO01000878.1, forward strand.
GGGCTTCAACAAGTCAGTAACCCGTTGTCTTGAACCAGTCAGACGCAATGGCCGCGCGGTAGAAGCTGCTGCGGATGATAGCGATGTTTCTGAGAGCGTGAAGTGGCAAAGTACCTTGATTACGGCAAGCAGGACCACAGCCGCCAGGACATACAGGCCTACTAGCAACCCCCTACTCATGCACTGCCTGCATGTGAAGATGTTTGTTGAGCCGTATCCAACAGCACATACCCCACAAAGATTGCCCTGGTAGCCTGAACTGCACTGAAGCGTCTTGTAGTTTGTGCCATTGCAGACAACATCAGCGGCCTTGATTATATTGGCAACCCGTTCAACAGTGCTGTTTGCACAGCTGTCGACAAGCTTGGCATTTACTGGTTGGCAGGCTACAGGGTTGGGGCACCTGCAAGGCGGAGTAACAAAATCAGAGACACAGATCATGCAAATTGCAACGCTGGAGACAGAGGGCCTGCTCAAATGCAAACGCAGCTTCTATGGTGCATGCAAGATTAATCACAAACCAAAGGTGCTTAGCGGGCTGCTCGTGATGTAAGGGCAAGCCTAGCAGAGCATACTAACCATACTCGCTGCTCATGGAGTGGCACATACCACACACTGCATCAGACAAAGAGGGGTGGCAGGAACTGTTGCTGATTGAGCATGCAGGCTGCCTGACAAGGGCAAACTGTACATGCGCATCTGCGGCAGCAGCTTGAAATCATCTACGAATGGGCCATTTTTGGCAAGACTTTGTTGCAGCAACTGCAACAGCACGGGGCCTCACCTGTGGACCTGGTCTGATAGGGGTGTCGACCGCCAGTAGCTGGGCTCATGTATCAGTATTGCACCACCAAGACACTGCGCCCCATCAGGGCAGGGCAGACACTTGTTGCCTTTAGGATTTAGGTTGTAAGAACCGCCAGGACATGTTGAGCAACGGCCATCAACTCCACGCACCATGCCAATGCCACAGAAAGGTATCTCAATAACAAAGTTCAAGCTGAGCGTTGTGTTGGTGTCCACAGTCACGCTGACATTATACCTGTCAGGCGGTACATCAACATACGCCTCCACACCATCTCTGTCACCTGCTTTGAACGGACCCGAAGTAAAACTCTGGCTTTCATCAGACAAGCTAACCAGATCAAGGGTAACAAAACCATACTTTGAGGGCAGCCCATGAGCACCTCTGACGTCAAAGATGTAAAGCAGAGAACCCTCTTGCATACTAGACACCATACCAGGTTTGTTGGGTGACCAGTGTGCAATTGAAATGCTAGTAGCTGGCACTGATACATCACTGTCATACATAGCTGCGTTGTTATGAACCGCTGTCTTTACTTGGTCAACATCAAACTTTGTGTCAAGCCAAACACCTCCACCATAATTCCCTGCTTCATTGTACTCAACACGGCTGTGATTGAGAAAGGCTAATGCACCACCAGCACCATACACCCCACCAGCACCTGTTGCCGCCGTGTTGTTGCTGATTATGCTAGCACTGACAGTCAAAACACCATCTCCTCCCATACACACTCCACCCCCTGTATCTGCACTGTTGCCTGCTATGCGACTACCAACAAGAGTCACAGTACTGTTGCCCACAGCATGAATGCCACCTCCAAAGCCAAAAGCATCAGGGGCTGCTGAATTGTCTAGCATTTGTGAGTCAACCGACTTCACGACTGTGTCATCCTGTGCATAAATGGCTCCACCATTTGACCCAGCTGTGTTGTTGATAATTCTGCTGGCTAGCACAGTAAGTGATGCAAGTCCACCTAGTTGAACAACACCACCATAAACTTCTGCACTATTGTTAGCTATGCGACTACCATTACTGATTGTGACATTTGCATTGAACCAGGCAGTGACAACACCTCCGTTGTTCGCATAATTATCCTCGACAATGCAGGTGCTGAAGAATGCATCGCCTTCAATGTAGAGCACACCCCCCAAACCAGCAGGTGGGGGGCACAGGTTTTTTCTGAATATGCAACTTCTAGCATTCAAACTAGCGCCCGAACTCATGAACAATACCCCGCCAACAGCCCCCTGATTGCCAGTGAAGTTGCTACCTGACATCGTGATCTGTGAGCCACTAACATATAGCGCACCACCGCGGCCGCCATTTGATTTTGGTGCGCTGTTGTTGGAGAACACAGAGTCTACTACCTGGACTACAGAGTTTGTCAAATAGCAGGCACCACCATCACCACCAACGGAATTGCTGTTGAGATGGCTGTTCAAAACCGAAATGTCAGAATCAGTAGAGCCCAAAGCACCACCATAGTTTGCAGTATTCTTTGAAAACTTTGTATTGCGTATGGTGACATTAGACCTGTCAACAAAGCTTACTGCACCATAGCGAACAGCACGGTTTTGCTCAAACACGCTGTTGCTGATGCTGACGTTAGACCTGATGGTTTCAACAGCTCCAGCATCTCCGTCAGCGCTATTGCGATAGAAGGTGCACTCGTCCATGATGAGCGTGCTGTCTGTCAATGACACCACGCTGTTTACAGGGCCTGTAGAGCCTTCAAGGGCCTTGTTGTCTGCGAAGGTTGTCTTACTGAGCCGCACCTCCGCTTGAGAACCTGCTGTTATGACTGCACCATTACCACCTGTGTTGTTTTTGAACTGTGACTCCATGATGGCAATGACTGACCCGCCTGCTTGTATAATAGCACCAGCTATGACAGAGTTGTTGCGGAGGATGCCACCTGTCACTATAACATCCGTAGTCACCACCATGATGCCAGTGAAGTATTTGCCATACTCTCCATCCCAGTGAACGTTGCTCACTGTTGGGCTCATGACCGTGATTTTGTAGTTGGGGTCACACAAATACAGCAGGGCATACACTGGCAGGCCATCATCAGGTGAATTGAGCCACCTCTGACATTCTGGTACTTCTTTTGGTACTGCCACACCCCTGAAGTCGGTCTTGCCAATGAAGTCCGCATCCACCCCTATAAGCATCTCTCCACCATCAGACGTTTCACAATGGAGTTGCACGTACTCTACGCCCTGCTGTGCAGACCCAAACCCTTGCATTTCCAGAGTGCAATCTGCTTGCTCCAATCCATATGCAGATGTGGACAGCACAGACAGCAGCAAACCCAGGCATAACAGCCATCGCAGCTGCATGATGGCACCTGCAGAGCGCAAATGCGAGCAGTGAACACGGCGTGAGCTTGGTCCCGTGCATTGCTCTATGGTGAACCGTGCTGCTCAGATGCTGAACCGCACTTGTGGAGTGCAAAGGCCGAGCTGAGCAGCACCTAGGATGCTGCTGAGCTGAGAACCAGCGAGGTGCTGCTATAGGCAGTAACGGCTTGAAGAATACTTTGAAGACTGCACTCACCGCTCTATAGCCGCAGGCAAAGCGGCCTGCCCTGCTACGTGTGGCGTTGATCTCTCTTTTGGCAAAAGATTTGCCCCGAAATGTCAAACCAGCCTGCGAAGGGTTGTGAATTGGAAAAGTAGAGATGCGCCAGGGCCATTCGCGTAAGCGTATGTACCGATACAACGCACTGCACCTGTGGGAGCTGCGCAGAAGCTTGCCGTTGTTACACTGCGCTTTGAATTCCTGCAGGTGCGTTCACTGCACCTCAGATGCTTTACTTGATAAGATCACTGCATCCTAAAGGCTGCTTGTGACAGGCTATTTCACGGTAGCTGACGCACCTCTTTGCCGCGGACCAAAACCTTCCAGCTTGAACTTCCAGCTCCATACGAGTGAAACAGCGCGCACACGTTCCATACATACTCGCGGTGCAGTCATACAAGATAGAACATCCCAGGCTTTGTACGGGCGGCAACAACCGTGATATCAGCTCAATTTTAAAGGCTGCAGCATTGCTGCGCCCTGCAGGGCTGGCGTGCACGTGGGAGACCTGATGATTGCTATACCTTGCACGTCAGCACAAGCTCAACTGCCTTCACTGCCGAGACATTCAGCACTCATCTTGAGTTCAACAGAACACTTTGCACCTCTGCGCATGCAAATAACAGCAGAAATATAAACTTCATAATAGTGTGTGAACATCAAGAAGGAGCATGTTAAAGAGACTGAGCCAATGCAAACAGGATAGATGCGCTGGCAAAAGCTGTGATGCCATGCATGTGTCAAGAGCAAAAGTATGCGTGCTTGTGAGCAAAGCTGGCTTGCTGATATGCAGAGCTCACCTATCAAAGTATCATAATGATTTACATGTGACATATGCAGATTGCTGCTTGTCCTTAGTGCTGCCTAAGTGCGTCTGTGCTTGCTGCGCAGCCAACACACATCAGGCACGCACAGTCGGGCCACCATCATGCACAAGACACGCCATCCAACATGAGATGTGCAGGAACATGCCAATTGCACACCTACTGGGTGCATATCACTCACTAAAGCCATCACTCAACCTTGGACGGTCTATACGAGTCAACAGATGACCTAGACCCCTGTCGGGCATCTCCAGGTGTATACCTGTCCACCCTGCTGCCAGAACCCCACCCCCCCTGACGGCGGCCATCCCCCGTGCCACGACCACGGGGGGCACCAGCTGACAAGTCGCCCTCAGTCACTATATCTTCAAAGTCTGAACCCTCAATGTCACCTGTCCCACCTGCTAACCTATCAGCTTCTTCTTCAGATTGCCCCTCAGCAGTAGCCACATTGGTTGCTGCTGCATTTGTACCCCTCACGGCAGCCTTACCGCTAGCCGCTTCTGCTGATTTCTGGCGCCCAATGTTAGCAAGCATATCCTGCACCATCTCGTCGTCCGGCAGCCCCAAGTCTTGTCGAGCCTGCTTGTCTAGAGTCTGATACCACTGCTGCAGTAGCTGCAGGAGCAG
>NSMO01000879.1:2836-42423 GCA_002588565.1 Coelastrella sp. UTEX B 3026
CCTGCAACGCCATGTTAGGGGCCTATAGAAGTTTAGGTACACGGAGGAACTCATGCACTGCAGCAGGTGGTGCAGGCGAGTGCATTTATCCCATATCTGACAGCTACTGCTGTGCTGGATTATGCCAGCACTGATGGCTGTGCGCCGCGTCTAACATAGTTACGTACGTCCCTCAACGGCGTAGCAGCTAGCTTGAACCTGATACCGGCGCCGCATGTCTCGCAGACTGTACTGCTTCGTCTGGCACGTGGGTCACGTACGAGTTGAAGCCCGATGTGGAGCAGAAGCGCAACCAAACCATCATTACTACATCTCAGTACTGTATTAGGATAGTTGGGCGCCCATCGCGTCGTTTACCGCGCAGACAGCAAACATCTCGAGGCATACGGGCTCGTAGTCAATCTGTGGGGCACTCATAGAGCTGTAGGGCTCACAATACGTTGATAGTATTGGTATCTACCTAATAGAAGCATTATCCAACATCGCACAGCTAATCAGAAAATTTGCACGGGGGGGGTTGAGGTCGCCTCGGGGGGGGTGAGTACGGTATATGATATATAGTACGGTACAGCATATGGCCTCAGTCGCCATTCCCAAACATTACCGCTACTGATGCTCACCAACCGCTAGCTAAACAACGGACATATTCAGGCTGTGTCTCGAGCCGTTCCTGTGATAAGCGTCATTGGCGGCCAAGCGATCCAAGCCCCCCGGGGGGGGGGGGGGGGGGGGGTGTCCTCGACGGAATCAGGTCAACAATCGCAGCAGCTGCTGGGAGCACATCAATCGTAATCATTCAACAACGACGACCCTTGGGGAGCTTCGCGAAGACACCTCGCAGTTCTTCTGCTTGTCAAAAGCTGAGCTGCTCTATGAGGCTGAAGGGAGCAATAACAGCCACAGCAAACACCCACCTGCTTTATTGTGCGCTTGCAGGCCGATACCCGCCGTGTTGGAGGCATCAACCCAAAAAGCAGTGACACCACAACCTCGCATCACGCACAGCACCGGCTCATGAGATATCTCATCGATGACAAACAGACTTGACCTAAACACAGATCGCTCGAGGCAATAGCACCGTACATCTGCTACCAAAACCCGATGTCAATCTCCAAACTCAGTTGTGACAACTTGAACATTTGGAGCACTGCCTCCTGGACAGCCACTGTTCTCAACACTGGATCAGACGCAGGGCTGTGAGATCCGCACACCAATGCTTTTTGCTGCCCCTTGCCAACCAAAACAACAAGAAGAAGTGAATGATTGCGGTATCTGTGCTAGCGCTGGCACATGTGAGTGCCACCATGCACATAGCCATCAGCCTGCAGTTCCTAAAGACGAAAAAAAACTAGTAGGGTTTCCCGCGGCCAATCAATTGATTGTGTGATATCACACATCCTTCAAAATCTGTTGATACACTTAGACCTGTCATGGTCTCTTGGAATTGTACACCAGAGCCCAATAAAATCGAGCCTTGAGAGTCAGCCATACAAGGCTGATCATGACGCTGCCACTGACCACATCTGCCATCAAACAATCAGACCTTGAATTGGCCCTGCCAGGCCCCGCGGCATGTAGCTGCGAGAAGCTCACAGTGACAAACGCTCAGTACCTCGCGCAACCAGCCACAAGATACAAGGGACGTAAACCACCAGCCTGGTGAGCAATAGGCTTACACCCTGCAGAACTGCATGCAACCATACTGCAACATGCTCAAAATTGCAGTTTCCAAAAATGCTTCTCAGGAGACAGCGTGCTGACGAGCCCAGCATATGCCGCGTCTGTGTAGTGGATGCACAGTGCCACGTGCAAGGGAACCAGGCACAGACAGTTGATAGCAGCCAGCAGCCGCAATAGAGACCTAGTACAGTTTTGCATAGTCAACCTAGGGGGTCAAAAGCGTTGAAAATAACAACAGCAGTGGTCCGTGCTCAGCCTACACGCAATGAATGCAATTACTTGCTGCAATAATGGACTTTAACACCACAAACCACCAAATACAAATAGTACTAGAAACTTTTCGTCCACCAGTGGTTGCTTAATGGTACCACACCATTGAGTGCAGTATGGAAGACATGCACCTGCATTCTTCTGTCGTTTCTGGCAAGGCTTTGAATACTAATGTTCTCACTCATGTTTACTAGTAACACTGGACGAAACACACTAGCCCATCATTCAAAACAACGGCGTATGTTCTGCAAGCTTACGCAAATTCCGAACCTATATTGTCAAGATGCACAGGGCAGCCACAATGGTCATCAGCAGCACTGACCAAGGGACCTGCAGCCCATTGGATTTGTTAATTGATGCTGCCAAGCCTGCATCGATGGCATATGTCCCGACACACTGGCCTTCCACCGTCACTTTCAAGGTGAATGGATCTGTTCTCTCTGCTGTGAAGGTTGTCCCATCACCAAAGATTCCACTGACCTGGGCCAATCTGCCATTGTAATCGTAAGCAGCACTACCAATAGCACCATAGCATCCAGAGTTTGGGATAAGGACTGCCACCGCACAGTTTTCAGCTTGGAAGGTGGACAGCTGGAATTGTGCAGTGCATGGTTCAGAAAGCACTTCACAACCGAGTTTGCTGTCTGATTGAGTCCTTGTTACAGTGCCTGTAAGATGCTTGCCTGCAGTGGGAACAGCACATAGAGACAAGCAGTCAACTCGCCATCTAACTAGCCATAGGGCTTCCTTGCCCAGGTTGCAAACATCAGTGCAGTCCTCTGTAAAAAGGTTGGAAAAGGTGTGCCAGTGAGTGACTGCATGGTCTTTTTTTACCTTTAACATATATATCTGACCCATTATGCTCAGCTGTGTTATGCTTGCCAAGCAGCTGTGCCACAGCATAGTATGCTTGCAGGCTGCAACACATGCACGACCGGTGCAAGCGAATTACCCACAAGGACAGCCATGCCACAATGCACCACAGAATGCATTACGGCTTTCCAAGCCACCACACATTGAGTTCAACTCAGCACCCCATGTCGCGACTGATACGAATAAAAGCTGCCATTGTCCAGACACTTTCCAAGCTCACCCCTGAGACATTTATTCTGCGCCGTCTCGCTGCTGCTGCCCACCAGCGCTGCGAAGTAGCTGCTGATTTGATTCGTCGATGAGATGACGTCTGCCGCCTCAGATACTTGGGTAGCTGGTGTAGTACCCTGTGTTGCTGTCGTTGACGGTGTGTGCGTCACTGGTGGTGTTGCTGCTATCGGCGGCGGCACCGGTGGTGGGGCGGTACAAGCCTGGTTGAGGTGCATATGTGCTATGAGATGACAGTCATCGTACCAGTTGAGGCACTTTATTGCGAGCTTGAAATCAGGGCAGACCGGATTACCGTTCTGAGAGACTGACCCATAATGTCCATCCTCGTACCCCCATATGCAGCCTATCTTTGCCCAGTTTTGCGGGAAGGTGGTCGAACCCAATGCAGAATATGTGGGTGTAAGGGTCACGTCGTATTGTGAGCCATCCTGAGGAAAACAACAGAGCAGGAGTGCAATGGCTGAGGTTGTTGAATGCCGGTTATTGTGTGTTGTGACAACCGTACACATACATGCGGCCCAAAATGCCTAGTCCGTCTGTCAAGTGGTGAGTCCAGGTTCTTATGATTAGCGAGATGTTGAAATGCCTCATGAGAAAGAGAGATGATCATTGTGTGCAATCCGCCGAGCTTGCTACTTGGACCATAAACCATTGGACAGGCCCTAGCTCAAGTTCATATGAAGAGTAATGCTTTTACACTATGGTGATGAGGACTGGATGAAGGTAGAGTTCAATGGCACTGAACAGGGCTTCATATGTATATGGCTGTAGTGTAGGAGCAGGCAGGCATCACTACGACTAATGGCTTACCGAGGAGATGACCGCAAATCTGACTTCTGATGCCTGGTCTATGGTCAATGTCATCGTTTGCCGGGCCTTTATTATATAGGGTAAGCATTCATCGAGGCAGGTGGTTGACCTGTAGTCGCAGGTGGTTGAACCTCGAGTGCCATTGGGAAACTTGGGTCCTGTAGAAGCCCTGAGCACATTACTCGGCGTTTGAGAAACACTAGTATCATTCACTGGAGGCTGAGAGCCTGTACGGTTTGCAGGAACACCGTGTTCGCTTTCTTGTAAAGCCCGGTCACCCAACTGTGGGACAGCAGGATTCTTGACGCCAAGCTTGCTGCCGCTGCAGGCAACAAACGACAGGATTAGGCTTATGCCAAGAACGGAAAGGAGGTGGGCCCCAGGCATCGCTGAAAATGCTGGCCGAAAGTGGGTCAACGAGTGTGCAGACTTCAATAATTGCACTACAACCACAACTACCCTTAACATACACCTATATGCACGTTGTATCGGCAACGTCAGCGTAAGTACATGCCCAGCTGGGTCCTATCCAATTTATGACCTGGATCGTCATTACTTCCGTTGACCACATGATCCAGTCTCTGCGAGCGCATGCACAGGCACAAGCACTATCCAAAGGTCTGGTGAGGCGATAGCCAGCTCAAGCACTCTGCTGCAAGCATAGCCGGCCTTCAACTTGCGAACTGGCGCACTATGGAGCTTTAAACATCGCGCACGCCCTGCAAGGACTGCGCGTTTGCATATATAGAACACTTAGTTTGTTGTGTATCAATCGGTCCGAGTCGTTGGGGTCATGTCGGCCGCACGCTTGCCTCTTGAAGGCCTACTGCATGCCTCTAATAGGCACCGATGGCTTGCAATCAATCGATCATGACTGCATCAGTGAACAACACCAAAGTGATCTGCGGACAGGGGCTGCAACCGCTCACATACACATGATAAATAGCTCAACAACTGCAAGGTAGGTGCAAGGCCCAGGAACAGCTGCAGGTAAGTACATGTAGTAGACCAACAGCTATCATGATGATCAGGGACTGATCAGTTCCAGCTTACAGACATATGCAACACATGATTCACCGCAACAACGCGCTTGAGCACGTCACCAATCAGCACGCTTGCAGGTGCAACGGCGAACACTTCTATCTGCGGCATTGGTGCTTTGTGATGGCTGTTTGAATGGCATTACGACGAAACAACATACCACAGCAACTCACAGGCCAGCATGCCATGCTGGTGACTTGCCGGCGAGTGAAATCTACTGCCACTTCAGCACCATTCACGTGAGCAGGTGTATGAACACAGGGCTGCCCCTGCACAACAAGCAAAGCCATGGCCAATAGCCAAACATCTGCCACTGACAGCAGCATTTGACATGCAAATGATACACTGCTGCAGACTCATGGGCTTGATGTGCAAAGCTGCTGCTAGAATTGTAAGACACTGCTGACATCATCCAGTGAAGATCCATGCAGGGTAGTCGGAGTCTTTGCACATATGTTTGTTTTACACATAATGTTCCATGTTGTGTGTTGCTGCACTGCAGTCAAGAGCCCAACTGCAGGGTGCTCACCATCTGCTCAGGGCTGGCAGTTGTTGGGCAGCACCAGGTTAAAGCACCAATGCGATACAACCTGACACCCCTGGGCCTGCCATGTCTACACACTGTGACCAGCAGAAATGTCCCAAACCTCACCGGCCCTCCCAGATATCTCCCAAAGTGCTCTCAAATCGTCCCAAAGTGGCCCCAAAGCGCTCCCAAGAGACCTCCTTTGGGAGCACTTTGAGAATGCTTTGAGAAATCCTGGATGGGTGACAGTGTACAAAGCGCCTCAGGTGCCAAGCCAGCAAGACACCAGACCACTTGTTGTATTGGTCTAGTATCCGAACCAGAACAAACTCCGGCTTACTTCTACAACAGCAGCAAAGCACACAACAACTCAACACACTGAGCTTGCTTTTGAACTTGGCAGTGCCTAAAGACTCAGGATGGTGACATCGGCAAGTTTGATGGTGACATCGGCAAGTTTGATGGTGACATCGGCAAGTTTGATGGTGACATCAGCAGGTTTGAAGAGGAGCCTCGCAGGATTAAATACAATGCACCTGTGCCCGCTGGGCTGTACTACGATCGGACTGCATCATGATGCTACTGCACATTGGTCCATCGTCAATGCCATAGTATGCCCGCCTAGAGCTAGTGTGTTCTGTTGTACAAATGACGTTCCGTGTCAGCCAAGGCATGACCATTTGGTCAGAGCTGACAGCTGACTCAAGCCTTAATACCTGATCGGATCAGCAAGGCATGATGCATGTGGACCTTAATTGTCCCTACCTGATGCAACCCTGCCAGGGCCCCTGGCCCTCGGAGAGCTGGGCTCTCTCAAATCCTGAGGCCATCCCTTTGGGGCTTGTGAACTCACCCAGGTCACTGACTGCAGTGTCTGGGAGTGGCGTTCATCATGAATGGAGGTCTGTACGAAGTGTGTCTGTTACAACATTGACCGGGGTTGGTGCACGATTAATACCTGATCTGCAGCCAACAGAAGGGCGGGAGCAGGCTGCGTAGCTTAGAATCTTGCCCAGTGACAGTCTACCAATTGTACCCATTTGGCGGCTTGTAGGCGTTGCTAATACATGAAGTTGGGTGGTGATGGCCTTCAGCTAGTGCGTGACACCATTAGGACAGTTTCCTCCATCTGGCAGTAAGGCCCTGCCAGAGTGTAGCCTCAAAGCCGACCTGCCGTATAAAACTGCTTTGTTGAGGCACGTCTTGCGATGGCCTTGCAACCGGAAATACATTGATATACCTCAGGGTCTGCAGAGCGCATGATCGTCCGTCGATCACTGATATGTAGTAATGAAGTGTGTTTAACTATTCAGTATCTCAGCAGGTATGTTGAATGCACACGCACACGACTTGCTCGATCGTAGGTATCATATGTTGCAACAGCATATGCATGCATGCCACCAAGTGGCATTCACGTAGGACCCGTTGCACCATCCTTCCTGTCAGCATGTTTCAGCTGATTCACACCGTCGGTTATCACAAGCCAATACCAGTAAATCACATCCAGAACAAGCCCCAGAGCACATGTACGAGGTATCACTGCAAGTACCGGTCAGTTGGTATCTGTACATCACATCGGACTGTAAACACACACAACGCTGCTAAGGCAAGCCCGGCCAGGGATGACACGCACTGAGGTTGGCACCAAGACACATAAATGGCACGAAGACACATAAATGGCACAAAGACACATAAATGTCTCGCCTACCACTAAACACTTCTGCGTGTCATCTTCCCAATGGTGCTTCGTACGCTCAATCATCAACAAGGTAAACAGAGACAACCCAGGCCTGTGGCCTTAGCAGATTTGTGACTTTGATACGTACTTGATGTATACACTTGTACACATGACACTTCAAACCTCTCCCATCGTGTGCTTTACAGCAAATCACACACTATCATTTACAACTTGTATGGTGACAAGCCATACCACAGTACCATACTACATGTACGAGTCATACTCACATGTCACTGCAGAAAACCCCACAAATCATATTCACAATACAGTCATGCTTCTGCAGCATGCAATCAGCTGTCAGCTGTAGTCCTCCCCCAGTACTTCCGGCTCCACGCTAGATACCCAAAAAATTGATCAGGTGCCGCATTTGTCATCGGATCCCCATCATATCTATAAGACGGATTATCCGTATTCCAGGCATTGACAGCATTCACAACCTTCGCCATTTCACTCCCGCTGTTCCTTTGACAAACTCCGGCCGAGTAACATAGGGCTACTATACCGCTGACGTGTGGACATGCCATGGATGTCCCGCTCATTTTGGCATAACCGTTGAACCCAGATTTTTTCAAAGGGTACGTACTGGTGATAGAGTCACCGGGGGCAGCGACAACGCGGGAAGATAACCCTCCGGTGTCTGGCAGGGGTAGGAAATTGCTCCAGGGGGCAGCTGAATCGTCCGAGGTTGTTGCTGGATCCAGATCGCTGATGGCGGCCACTGCTAGAGCTCCAGCACACGCTGCTGGCACTTCTGTGAGCATGGATACACCTGAGTTACCTGCAGCAGATAAACAAAAGCAGCAGATAAGCACACGCAGCAGGTAAGCGAAAGCAGCAGGCTTTTGTTGTGAAGCAGATGGCGGTCAACATTTACCAGGATCTGAGCAGTGTCGCCGATACTGGAGCAAGTGTCTCGCGTTAGGCAGTGCGCACATACATGTGGGCATGTTAACAGCTTTGAATGTCCTTGTCCACAATCAAGTGGGCCCTTGGGAGTTGCAGCTCAATGCATGTGAGACTCAAGTGGGCCCTTGGGAGTTGCAGCTCAATGCATGTGAGACTCTATGAAACATTTTTGATCATCTTACACAACACCTTCTGGGAGTTGCCTCGCTAGAAGGCAGCCGCTTCACACATGCAGCTTCACAAATACGAAGCACCGGCGGTGACGGAGGTGCCAGTAACACATGACAGTGCTGTCAAGAAACAGTAAACTGACAATAACATATAACAGTGCTGTTAAGAAACAGTAAACTCACAGTAACATATAACAGTGCTGTCAAGAAACTGCAAACTGACAGTAACATATGACAATGCCGTTGAGAAACAGTAAACTGACAGTAACATATGACAGTGCCGTCGAGAAACAGTGAACTGACATCTTTCACAGCCACAATCAGCAAATAGATTACGCCCTCCCCACCTGCTGCTGCCACCACAGTGATGCCCTGCGCAATCATCTGCTGCACATATCCGCATTCCTCATCGCTAGCATCTCCAGTCCCCGACAGACTCAAATTCACGACTCGTATTCCCAAGTTACGGCCATTGGTAACGATGTGGTCGTAGGCGCGTAACAGGTCCGAGAAAAGCCCGTTGCCGTCGGCTTTCAGCACGCGTAGCGCGTAGATGCCGATGCCAGGCGCGATGCCCACGATGCCTTTGCCCTGGTTCTTTGCGCCTATAGTGCCTGCGCACAGCCGCAACAGGCATGTTGGCTAGGTAGCATTGTTGCGTCTTCCGATAGCACGGACTGTAGCTCCTATACCTGCTTCAGAACATGAGAAGTTCATGGGCTTCGGCATTGCTGAAGAAGCCCAGATCCAGGAGTATTTGCAGGGTCCGCAGGTAATGACTGGCTGCTTGGTGACAGCACCTGAGCTGAATAACCCACGGCTTGCAGACAGCTGTTGTGACGCTCACACCTCAGATAGCACCTGCCGCAGACTATGCCAATCAGCCTGGTTGGCACCAACACCCCCTGGCCTCTCCTCACGGGTTTGATACTAGCCTAGTATGGCATGCTATGGCATACAATTGCAACTATCACTACAAGTCACCTCAAGGGTTAACACTGTAGAGAGTCAGTTGATGGCTCATGGGGGTACTACCAGTGAACATCGATACTAGTCATATCCATTCACCCACCCACCTGCCACGTGTGTGCCATGCCCGTGGGTGTCATCTGTGTAAGACAAGTTGGGTTCATCAGCCACAAAGTTCATACCGCCAACGACATTCAGGTCGGGGTGGCTGGCATCAACACCTGAGTAAAGCATAGAAGTAATAATTCAGTTGCAGACTCCGCTAGGCGGCCTGTTGGTCACTCCCAAAAAGTGGCCCGGCGTCGAAGCATCCTAGGCGGCTGGGGAGCGCTATGTTGGTGCATATGCACTGTCAAAATAGTGTAAGGCTGCAATTGAGTACCCTCAAGCAAACTGCTGGCTTCCTGTGCCTAAACCCACAATTCACCCAGCAATTAGGTGTGCCTTGGGGAGATTCGCCCACCTGTATCCACCACAGCCACCGCATTGCTGCACACAAATGTTACTGCTGTGGCAATGCAGCGCAAGCAAACTGCAAACAACCAAGTGTCCACCCAGCTGCTGGGTGTGCCTGGGTGATTTGCCCACCTGTGTCCACTACCGCCACCACTATGTTCTTCACTGGGGCATGGCTGAGGTCAGGCACTTGGTTGTTGTAAACTGCTTGGAGCCGCTGAATGCCGGCGGGAACAAACTCATTGGCGGCAAGGGTGACTGCAAGACATAGACAAGTGTAGAAAGCATAGCGTCAGCTTGGTATTTTGGAGTTCTGGCTGGCTTTTAGATGTCAACGCACAGATGCGAGCTACACACGGTCCGCTGCTTTGACCTCTCCGCTGCTATGGCCCCTCACAGACTGGATCGGTACACATTTCTCGTAAAGAACTGCTGACATCCGATGACAGGAGTCCTGTCAGGCTGACACGCAAGCTTGCTGCTAACAGCAGGTCTCAAGCCTGAGTTTAGCAATGTCTGCAGGCGCTTGAAGCCAATCCTAAGGCACAAATCACGAACAACCAATCATCACTGCAGGGCATTCACCTGGCGGGACACTATTAGCCGCTGGCGTTGATGACGGGCTTGGCGACGGGCTCGGCGACGGTGGCGGTCGTGGCGACGGTGAAGGTGACGGTCGTGGAGACGGTGAAGGTGAAGGCCGGGGCGATGGCGACGGAGACGGCCGGGGCGATGGAGATGGCGAAGGTCGGGGCGATGGCCGGGGCGCGGGCGATGGTGCCGCCACGGAAGAGAAAGCCCCAGATGTCAGCTCGTTGATGCCGGCCTCGGTCTGGCTTGCCGTGCAAACAGTGCCCGGTAACCGTAGATTGTGCGGCGTCACTCCGCAGCTTCCCAGCCAGTCATTGTTGAATTTTGAATCCGTCCCAGATCGGCTGAAGGAGCACTTGGCGCCATCCGGCATCATAACGCTCGTCCATTGAACGAACCCCAGACCCGGCCCGCACCTTGATCCCGAGAGGACGAGTTGCGTACTTGACCCGGAGTTGCATGTGATTGGCTTGTTGAGGGTAACTCGCATCATATTGAGCTTTGACGCTGGGATGCATCCTGACGTATCCGAGTCCGGGCAGACGCCGACCGGAAGATTCGGCGCTACGGTCGGCGCAACTCCACACTGCCCCATGTGCGCGGCGTTCCAAGGGTCGGAATCAGTTGGTTTGCGATATTGTAGGCACCCGGGGACCATGAGGTTGGTCGTAGTGTTGAGCGCATACATGCCAAGCCATCTTGTCTTCGCCAGATTTGCTCCGCAGCGCTCGCCGAACCAGTAGACCTTAGCGCCGGACATCTTGCAGCCCGCCCATCGGAGCCCCGGGGAGTTGACTGAAGCGCTTGACAGGGACTTGGCTGCTGTGCAGCGATCTGCAAGAAGCAGTAAACCGGATTTGCTGAGCTGGCAATGTTAGCTTACAAACACAAGGCACCATATCATTGCAAGGCTCACGCTACTGCAAACTAGCCTGAAGAGCAGATCGTGGCTCAGAATCAGCACTCTATGGATGACTACAGCAGAGGCATAGAGCACAAGTCACTGTGGTTGTCACCGCAGTGTCCCTGTACTGCTGTTACAACTGCTGCATTTAGCTGCAAGCCACAGCCAGCAAGAACAATCGTGCTTGCCTGAGAGCTGCCAGCGATTGCAGCATGCGTGTTGTAGTTTACAGCTGCTGTTTATTATCAGCATTGTGTGATTTGAATGATGCGCAGGTCGCAAAGTTAGTGGTCAATCATCCATGCAGACTGCACCAACTGGGCCAGCACAGCAATTGCCTCACCTTGGGCTATTGCAATAACTCGGTCCTGAATGACCTTGTCCACATCAGCAGAAGTCTTCAATGCCCTATATAGTGCCCTAGACCTAACACCGCTTGGCGCCTGCAGCACAACACCACGGAACTTGCTCCTCCTGCTGCCACCGCTGCTGCCGCTGCTGCTGCTGGAAGTGCATGCAGACACAGCAGCAATGCCAAACTGTCTGTCGTCTGCATCTTGCCCAAGTGTTGATTTCACTTCAAATGGTGGGTCGTTGAATACGCTAGCTGCTGCTACTGAAATTGAGGCGATGCCGACGCTGGCTGCAGCTGCAGGATTGGCTGCTGTTGACAGTTGACTCAGCCTGTGTCTGACATGCCGTTGCAACCTGCAGTACACAATTGAACCGCCGGGTTGTGAGCTATTTGCATGTTGGAACATCAAATGTATCACTGCAAGCGTGTTTACAATCAACACAGAAAGTGCAGGAGTAGCCAGCTGCTGATTGTGGGTCCCTAACACAACTGTGTTAGCAATGATGAGTCAAGTCTGCTGTTTTGAACTCTTCTGAACTTGAGCGCACTTAGTACTAGTTGCATGATATGAGATCCATTACCTGCCTGCATCTCGCAGCTGCTTTTATTTGGGAACGTGACTTGCTGTGTGATGTTATAAGAGGCAAGCAACTGCAGGCTGCCGTCCAGCCTGCTAGACACCCATGTGACCCTGACCTGTCAATACCGCCATCCAGAGTTGTCACGTTGTCCTTGAACATAACAATGTAACGGCCAGCAATTTTGCTTCCTGCAGGTGCTACGCCCATGTTTGGTACTGCTGCAGCTGTGAAAGCAGTTGCTGCAGGGTTGAAGACCTGGGGCTCTGCTGTAGCTGCAGCTGTCACTGCTGGCTGCTCCACAGGTGGCAGCTGTGCTTCAGCTGCTGACGGAACTTCTGCATCTGCAGTGTCAGCAACGCTGTCCTGACTTGCAGATGCGTCGCTCTCGCCTGACGAAGAACCAACCGTGAAGTCGGTTGCAGAGGTCCCAATACTGTCAGTGCCAGCTCCGGCGCTGCTGCTGCCATCCAATATGGAATATTGTTGCGGAGATGCCGCTAATGATATGCCGTCCACGGCTACGAGGGAGAAGGACTGCTGAGATGTCTCGCTACTTTCATCAGGCTGGCTGTAATCTGCTGGGGCGGGTGCGACAACCTCCGGCATATTAGATCCTTCTATGTTTGGCTGGTCGATCTGGCCTAGGCCTCGTTGCTGAAGGCTCCATAGGCAGGCCAAAAGGAGGCAGAACCGAACAGCGATGGGAGCCGTGGTGCCCATTTTGCTCTTGAGCACCGACACCGCTATGTTCAGTAACTACAACCATGCGTAGTATATAGCAGAACCATCAAGTCATGGGAAGGCGTGGGAGCCTTGGCGGTCCTTTCGTGCTTCCTGCTTTTCGATGGGGTGACAGCCGCTCGCACAATTCGATCGCTCAGGACCAGCCGTGATATCGTTGTATAATTCATGAGCCCGTGTAAAAGCAGGCACAAAAGTCTGGGCGGTGACTGGACAGGGCCTGCCGGGTTTTTGGCCCTCCCGCTGCTCAAGCATGGAATGGAGCATGGCTGAAAGCTTGTGCTCGCTTTCTGTGACCGGCTGCAGCGGTCGCATCGGTACTGGCGTCTCTGTACGGTTCCGGCGCTCCCCGAACTTTGCGCCTTGTGGTCCGCGCAAACCAGGGCAGCCAGTTGTTGCTCGTCCAAGCTTGAGAGCGTGTTTGTGTTATCAGATTGACACCAGCCTCTGCAAGCCCGCAACACAGTAAACTTCCAAACCGTTCGCAGTAACAGACACCTGCAGCGCTCACTTGCCCAATGATCAAGCCTCGGACAACCTTGCTGCTAAGCAACAAAGCAGAACGTGAAGGAGGCTGGAGTGGCCTCCTCTTGCCAGTCGTAATCATCCTCGGCGGTGTTGTTCTGCTGCAGCAGTACTGGATCTACATCAGCCCATCAGCTGTTAGGCATCACCCAGTAACATTGCCACAATCATCACATGACACTCGTGGCAAAAATACATCCTCTAAAGCTCGTACGATATTCGACAGCGACTTGAAGTCGTTGGACGCATTGGCTGAGAAGATTTCATCGGGTTACAATCGAACAAAGGACTGCAATGCTGTGCTTTTTGGTGCCGGATGGGGTAAGCACATGCTGGTTACGGCTGACAATCATCTCGCACAAATGTGCGGGTGGCATGCAGCAAGATAGCAGTCTCACTGAGCAGCAAAGCAGTCTCAGGCCCATGCAGCAGTTACCAGCTGCAGTAGCTGTACACAGTATGCTTGCATCTCGTTGACTTGACAGCACACGTCCCTCAATCACATCAGCAACGGACAATCAGGGCAGCTCAACCTACGGCACAGCCAAACAAAGTTGTTAGCAGGGCGATTCGGCGGATAATCATACCAACAATGACCCAAGACAGCCATTCTGTTCAAGACGCATAGCTTCAGCAGCAGGATTCAACAGCATAGAGGACCCTAGGCTAAGCAGCTTTTGTATGTTGCATCCGAAGCATTAGCATGTGTAGCTGATTGCATTCATGCTACTTTGGCTCCCACAACATCCCAATGGCAGCAACAGCGTCAGAACCTATCATGGACAGCACTAGGCCAACTTGCCAGGTCACTGCAGCAGCAGCAGAGGGACCCAGACAGACATGCAGTACTTCACGCGGATCTGCTTGCTGGGCAATATGTGTATAGCTGCATTCAGCTATGGCCGTCACTTGCGACATAATGCATCACGCCACATATACCAGCCATGGCTTGACACTTCAATGACAACCACTAGGACTTTTCCTCTAGCAATGCACAGCTATTGCCAACAGTACATCTGCTTGCTTGCGCATGTGTGACAGTGCAGCACTAGGCCAACTTGCCAGGTCACTGCAGCAGCAGCAGATGGACCCAGACAGACACGCAGCATTCACAGCGGATCTGCTTGCTGTGCAGTGTGTTTGCAGCAGCATGTATTCATGGCTGTGACTTGCGAAATGATACATCATGGCACATATACCCGTAGCTAAACCCTGATACTCTCACCACAATCAGCACTCCTTCTAGCAATGCACAGCTATTGCCAGCAGCAGAATTGTTTGCGTGCGCATGTGTGACAGTGCAGCACTAGGCTAGCCTGCCAGGTCATCGCAACAACAGCAGATGGACCCAGACAGACATGCAGCATCCACAGCGGATCTGCTTGCTGTGCAATCTGTTACAAAGCAGAGTTAGTTATGGCTGTGATTTGTGATTTTATACATCACGGCACATATACCCGTAGCCATGCCCTGATACCCCAGTCACAACTAGCACTTCTTCCAGCAATGCCACAGCTACTACTGACAGTAGAGTTGTTTGCTTGCGCATGTGTGACAGTGCAGCACTAGGCTAGCCTGCCAGGTCACTGCAGCAGCAGCGGAAGCACCCCAGGCATGCAGCATCCACAGCAGACCTGCTTGCTGTGCAATCTGTTACAAAGCAGCATTTAGTTATGGCTGTGACTTGTGACTTCACACATCATGGCACATATACCGTAGCTAAACCCTGATACTCCTGCCACAACTGGCACTCAGCTCTGACAAAAGCGCAGCTACTGCCAACAGCAGAGTTGTTTGCGTGCGCATGTGTGACAGTGCAGCATTAGGCTAGCCTGCCAGGTCATCGCAACAACAGCAGATGGATCCAGACAGACATGCAGCATCCACAGCGAATCTGCTTGCTGTGCAGTGTGTTTACAGCAGCATTTGGTTATGGCTGTGATTGCCCCCCGGGTAACTTTTACCCGGCAAAATGGCAAAATGTTGACGGCAACGTCAGCTGCCAGGCAATATCCCAACACAATCTATGGTATGTAGCAACGTGATTCGTGGGTGTCAGGCACCCCAGCAGTCTGCTGTACTCGCAAGCAGCGTCACAATCGCTTTCATCGCAAAACCGAAAATGCGATTGACGCACCCAGCGGTCCGCAGCTGCTGTGCAGTTCAAAGTCCTCTATTTATAGAGCTCGCGTGTGCCGCTGGATGTTCCAGAGCACGGCCATGTGCCGAGCAAATCGCAAGATTGACGCCGCGCCTAGTTACTAGGGGAAGTACATGCCTTGCCCAGTGCTGTCAGCTGGCGCACAGTCCCGCGCGATCACTACTGTCGGATACCACACACAGGTAGTGCGCGCGCTGCTGCATGCGAGCGGCAGCTCGCGAGCCCGCCTGCTGCAGCAGGCGTAGCTCAGAAACTTGTATGTCAAGGCGTATCCTGCAGACCTTCGAAACACGCAGTGGAGCTGTACCTACGATAACAGCATCATCTTAGCACAGTGCGCAGCGTCAGTGTTGCTAGTACTGTCACGACTACACCGTAACAACAACTGTCAAGTTCCATCTGTCCCGGCATACATAACTGGAGCCCGCATCCTGTGCACGATGTCCAACCGTAACGCGTGTCTCGCACATTTCACTAAGCCCGAAGTTGCGGCAACTGCAGGTGAGTTTGCTGTGCAGTGCTGCTGGATCCCACAACAGCAGCAGGCACAGCAGCCAGGCAAGCAGTTCTGCGAAATTCTGATGAAACATGCTCCAGTGCTCCGTAAATTGAATACTACAGCACGTGTTGTCCCATTTCTGTGTTCCGTGCAATGCAGCTCAGCAACGAGTCTGCTGGCAATGTTGGGTTGGCCTTGTTTTCCAAGTGTCACGTCGACGAGTTCTGTCTGCGTCAACACCCAGCTGAGATTTGATGTATTCTGTGCTCACTGCAGGCTGCATCGGTGATCGAAGGTCAATGTCGCGGTTGACAACCTAACACCCGGGTGGTTGACAAACTGTCCCCTGGTGTAACTGCTGCAACGATTGCCGTGTCAGCAACACATGCTGCGACTCAGCGCACATACCACAATGCACGCAACCCGCTCGCCTGACGGCCCTACCATGTGGACATCTCGGGCAGAGAGCACACCCAGGGGGGGGGGAGGGGGGGGGGCGAAGCCCCACCCCCCATGTTGGCGGGGGGGTTTGGGGGGGCGCAGCCCCCCCAATACACATAGAACACATAAACACCGAACAAAAGTCACCGGGGGGCCAACGACCTCTAAGGGCATGATTTGTGACTTCATACATCACGCCACATAAACCCATAGCCATGCCCTGATACTCCAGCCATAACTAGCACTTCTTCTAGCAATGCACAACTGTATTGCTGACAGCAGAATAAGTTGTTTGCTTGCGCAAGTGTGACAGCGCCAGCATCAGCAGCTATGACTACAGGCCATGTGGACTAGGTCCCTGCATGTCAGTCTAAATCTGTTGCTGCAGTTGACCGCACTGGTCATTAGTATACTGTGGATGCTGCTGTACAAGACACACATGCGCAGTATGTGCTCACCCCACTAGTCTGGAGCGCAAGACATCCCCAGCAGTTAGTTGCTTGTACAGTTGATCAATTGTCTTGTGCACTACCTATATTGACATGATATCATTCAAAACTACCAAACGCGCTACTGCTGCTGGTGCTGGTGCTGCTGTTGTTGCAGGAGAGCACATGCTGTGTACCCCAGTCAACCTCCAAAAGCCTTGTTACTTCTACTCGTTTGGTATCGCCCATGACTATTCATTTGACAAGGCTATAGCAGAGAAGCTCGGGTGCTTTGGCTTTGCAGCGGATCCAACCGTGACACATCCAGCGCTGCTGAGTGATAAGATAACATTCCATTACCTGGTGAGACAAGGCCTTTGGTTTGGGTAGCCTGTTAAACTTGCAGTTGCAGCGTAAGTGATGCTGATAGAAGCAATGAAAGGTGCTCTTTTGATGATGGGACAGCGGGCTGTTGAATTGTCGCACAGTTGCAGCTGCAGTCATGGTGACGGATGTACTTGTTGCCCTGGCAGTAAACCACCGTAGAATGCAGCCGACTTAATTGTACGACATCTCGCGCTGTTCAACATTGATTTCACATTTCATCATCCGAACAGGCTCGGAAGTTCCGAGAGGTGAACTTCTTTTGGTGAGTTGTTGCTGTTGTGTCTAAGATATTGGAGCTGAACTTGCCTGGGGGACGTCAGCA
Organism: Coelastrella sp. UTEX B 3026; assembly: GCA_002588565.1. Taxonomy (NCBI): domain Eukaryota; kingdom Viridiplantae; phylum Chlorophyta; class Chlorophyceae; order Sphaeropleales; family Scenedesmaceae; genus Coelastrella; species Coelastrella sp. UTEX B 3026. The sequence continues at coordinate 20,442 of NSMO01000879.1, forward strand.
GCAATGGTGATGATAGCTGAGTATCAGCTGTACCTGTTGTCCTGGCCGTGGAGCTGCAGCGGACCCTACCATCACACAAGTAGTGCTCTTAACACTGCTGCTGCTGCTGCCGCTGTCGAGGTCTTACAAGTGGCTGTGCAATCTACCAGGGTACTCGTATCACAAAAGCTGAATATGATTTCAACGAATTGATGCCCGATTCAGGACAAATAGCTCAGACATTGCGAGACATTCTGTCACGACAGTTTCCTTGTTCATCAGGCAATCCAGCATGACTGCTGCTGCTGCTGCTGCCGCCCCACAGGCTGGCAAAAACTATCATGAGGAGGACAACAAACATTTGATGTTCCACACGTCCATGCCTGGCCTGCGTAAATGGCTCGGCCACGACAGAGTGACAATTCTAAAGATGGATTGCGAAGGCTGCGAGTACTCGCTAGCTAGGGATATACTGGAGGAAGATCCGGACTTCTTCAAACATGTGGACCAGTTTGCAGTGGAAGTGCATCACAGCAGGTACATATACTATCCATACCAGTTTGCCACAGACCTGCGCCTCAAATCTACTTCTATTCAATTGTAAAAGGACAGGGCAGTATCAATACGACAGGTACATGTGTATCGGTACAGGACATGAATTGAAGACGCAGTAATCGGGAATGTATTTCTGGACTATCCATACAGGGACCGCCTTCCAACAGGCCGATCAAGAGCTCATTACTGCGCACGATGCATTCAATGCAATGCAGGCCGATACCCCACCACTGTGCAACACCAACCCTTCTTGTTGTTTATTGCAAGCTTTAGGCTTAGGGTTTATGGTGAAACTAAAAAACCACCTAAACCCACCACTGTGTATTCACCAACCCTAAACCCCTTTTCTGTGTAGATTGCAAGCTTGGAGAGAGTGGATGGACGGCTGAGAAAAGCTGTACTTAGGGGTTACATTACCAGACCTCCTTCAGACCTCCTGCAGGAACTCAATTTTGATGACACTACATCTTACAATGCCCTTTTGGCTGGGTGGCATGCCATATGTGGGACTCTGCAGGAAGGGGATGAAAGGCTGAGAAGAGCTGTACTTACCGGCCACACTACCAGACCTCCTGCAAATCTACAACAGGAACTCATTAGCTAATAACGCTACACCTTGCACTTCCCTCTGTGCTGGAAGATCAACCAGCACATGGCATGTTACAACATGCCATGTGTGCAAATCTGTCTGCAGGAAGTGGATGACTCCTTGAAGGCCGAGAGGAGTTGTACTCTTGGGTTTCATTACTAGACCTCTTGCAAGAAGCAGCAGGCCTTGACTTCAATTGCCAAACCCTCCTTTTTTACTTGGAAACATGTCATGTTTGTTCGGTTGCAGGCAGTGGATGAAGGGGCGAGAAAAGTTGTACTCATGGGCCACACTACTAGTTCTGTACAGGAGGCCGCTCTTGAGTTCATTGCATTCACATAAGTTACGACAGAACTCCCGGAGAGGCTCTCCCCGCCGATAACACGTCAACTTTGTTTGATTGCAGGAAATGGATGAAAGGCCGTGAGGAGTTGTACTCATGGGCCACACTGCTAGACCTCTTACAGGAAGCAGGCCTCGAGTTCATTGACGTCCACAACACACAATGTGCCCCAACAGACCAAGCAACCGGGCTGGTACCAGAGTTGGAACAGCGCAAAGTCAAAATGGGGCTAAATGGACCAAATGGGGAGTCAGTGTGGGGGAAGTATGGTCACTGCCATAACTACCTGTTTGCACGGTTGCCAAAGCCATAGCAGCCGCAGTGGGGGTAGGCAAGTGGTGCTGCCAAACAGACCCAATGGCGAGTCGAAACATTTTCTGGCGCAAATACGGTCACTGCCATAACTACCTGTTTGCACGGTTGCCAAAGCCATAGCAGTAGCAGGAGCAGTGGGGGTAGGCAAGTTGGTGCTGCTACACAGACCCCATGGCGAGTCATGTCTGGGGCAAATGCGGTCACTGCCATAGCTGAACTACCTTGTTGCGCGGTTGTCTAAGGCATAACAAGGCGTTTCCTGCGCCTGCATCTGGACAACAAGATGCTGCAGCATACTTGGGAGCTGAGTTAACAAAACAGCCACCTGGTGCCTGTTATAACACGCCATGGTGTGTACTGCCAGCTGGGGCTGTCTGCATGCTGTCTGCATAACGTTATCCTCAGAGTGTGTCACAGTGCAAGTATTTGACGGATGCTTGGGGTTTGCGCCTTCGATGCAAGTATGGCAGTGATAAAAGCACTGCTTTGGGTGCTGTTGTTTCTGCCTCTGAAATGGGGCGCAGGGCCGATGGCCACAGTGCTATGGCTGGTGGTAGCATATATATATGTGTCCAGCATCTGGACAACAAGATGCTGCAGCATACTTGGAGTTGAGGCAACAAAACAGCCACCTGGTGCCTGTTATATCACATGTTATAACACGTGTATTGCCAGCTGGGGCTGTCTGCATGCTGTCAGCATAACGTTATCTTCAGAATGTGTCAAAGTGCAAGTGCTACAACTCACCGTTCATGCTGGCCGATATTCATTACTGACAGCCACAAGAATTGATATCTGTGGGATGCTGACTGAGAGAGTCTCTTTTGGTAGTGACCTCCGTTTTTCTGCAGCTCTTGCCAAGGCATTTGACTTGTTGCATGGCTCAGTCACAATCACTTTTAGCAATGCCATTGAGACTTGGCTACGATAGTATTGAGGTTTTTGGGCTCTGCTGTTGTAAATGCAGCAAATGCATGGCTCATAGGTTGGTCACATGTGTACGTACAGTGGTATGGGTACTGTTCTGGCTGGGGTTCACTACGGGCAGAAGGGTATGTTTTATGCAGCATTATTTTCCGCTTTTATCCCAGTTTTTATCTTTCTTTATGGTGCTTAGGGTTTGATGTGATCATCAACCCGTGGTTGGTTCAAAGGTTTGAAGTGGCCTTGTTGGTATCAGCCCAGAAAGGCATGACAAGACAGATACGGGTACATAGATGTGCCGTACAGATGATGGATGCAGCTTGTGGGCTGCATCAAATTGCATCAATACTCATCTTGACTGTTTCTGGCTTGGTTGCTGACTGTCACACTGTCACTGGACCAGACCCTGTCATATGGTGGTGCAAGTCTTGCACCCAGTCCTGTAGAGGGGCTGGCCAGTTGACTTCGTGCCAGTTGACTTCGTGCCCCGTAATCATGTGTGAAGTTATCGCCCGCATGTGCTGCTGTGTTCCAACGCTCCGGAGTGTGTGCTGTGGACTTCAAAACGTCTGTGGGCACACACAGGAGGAGTCACCCAAAGTAGCTTACATGGAGTCAGTAATTGCGTAAGCAGTATTACAGCGCCCAAATGAATACTTCCGCTGATGCTATGGGCGCTCCGCTGGGCTTGGATGATTTGGCTTGTCCCATCTGCGTCGAAACGATAGAAGATGCCTTTGCAACGCCTTGTGGGCACACGTTCTGCTACAAGTGCATCAGCACGCATTTGAAGAACAAGTCCAACTGCCCGTCATGCGGTGCACATCTAGTCCAAGAGAACATCCACCCCAACTTTCTGCTCCGCAAGGTGTGGTCCTGAACTGTCATGTTTTCCTGTGTATGCTGCTACCTTGGGCGCAGTAGCATGTCAGGTATTTTCTTATGTCTTAACTCTGGGCCAGACCTGATCAGTGTAGTAAACGGGTGCATGGCGTATGCGTACTCTGTGCAGTACAACAGCTGTGACAGCAACCCTGCTCAGCCCGCGCACGCTGCGCACGAGTTGTCCCTTACAATTAACTACTCCCTTGATTTGCATCCGTTCTTGTCGTCCGCAGCTCATCAAGCAAGCGGCCAACAACCGCCCAAGTTTGAAGACAGCTCTCCTGCAGCATGTGCAGCAAGACCTAGCAGTCAGCGGTGCAAACATCGGCCTCCAAGAGCTGGATACAGCCATTCAACTGCTGCAGGAGCGGCGACAACACTTAGCGACGCACGAGAGCAGCAACAAGCTGCAGCTGCTGCTGATGTTCCTGCAACATGCAAAGTGAGTATGGGTGCAGGAGTAGATGGCTCGGGGCAGTAGCGCCAGGTTACAGTGGTCTTGCACCTGCAGCATGCCCTGGAAACACGACCTAATATAATCTTGAGCAGTGACCCGTAATCCCAGTGCTTATTGCCTGCGAGGGTGGTGGGGTAATGCATAAGGGAGCCTGGCACAGCAGCTGCATTAGCAGATCATGTAACACTCTTGCAATTGGCACTGGCAGACTTCGGTTGTCGAATTCTCAAGGGTTGGTACTTGTATGGACCTGTCTGTCAGCCTCGAGCATACCGGGGTGCAAGCTGTGCTGCAGTAGGCCACAGTCAGAACAGCAGCAGGCGATGCAAACTACATTGCAGCCATCATGCATCAAATGTTGACTACAACATCGGCATCCGCAGTGTTCAGCAGTGAAATCAAAGTACTCTTTGTGAGCTTTAGAAGCAGAGAAAACCAGAAACCTTACATTTGGCTGAAGTCAGCACGCTGCCGGCCAGCATTGGCTCTAGCAGGGCGTTGAGGCGTGGACCAACAGCTAGTGGCAGCAACAGCAGCGGTACCCCCAGTACTGCCATCCGCTGCTCTGCGATGCACATCACATGCTCAGGAGTTTTCAGTTACCAGTGGCAGCAACATGTATAGCAACACAGTGATGCTGGTAGTGTGCAGCAGCAGCGGTTGCAGGTTGCATTGTGGCCTTGATAGGTAGTCAACAATGGCATCCAGCTCTCTCCAGCTGTTGAAAGTAGCAGTTGAACTGCCAAAGACCCCCGTTAACTTGTCCAGAGAGTGCTGACTGCTGCTTCGCGCCGGGCTGTACTAGTCCATTCTCCACCAGTTGCTCGTGCGGAATAGTCCCCTCGCACCCGAATGTTCGTGCTCAGAGTCTGGTATGATGTGGTCCAAAGTGATGTCGTAGTTGCAGCACCAGTTGCACAGCCCATGGTGTGTATGCTTGTGATGTGCAGGGGAAAGGTGGTGGACAAACTGGAAGCCATTCAGCAGTCAGATGGATGCTGAGTTGAACGCTAATCAATCAGCCACGGAGATAGCACACCATTACTATTACACATACCATAGCACGGCTACTTTGATTTGGCAGTAGTTACCAGGAAAGTTTCGGAAAGTACAGGAAAGTATAGCAAAGGGGAAGGTGGTGGGTCAGCTGCTAGATTAGTAACAGTCATATGACACATGTGATGTGTTGGTTGCCTGTAGGGCAAAGCGGGAGGGCAAATTATCTGAACTTGAACAGCAGCTAGAAGTACTGCAGCACGATCTGGATAATGCATTGCACGAGCAGCAGCAGCAGCAGGAGCAGAATGGTGTGGCAGCAGCAGCAGCAGCACCTGTGCAACCACCAGCAGATCAGCAAGGGGGGCCCGTGGATCGACAGCAGGCAGCTGCGCTGGCAGCAGCAGCCAATGGCAACGTTCCTTCCGCTGCTGCTGCTGCTGCTGGTCAAAGTCAACGTGCACCAATAGGAGGCCCTGGGTCGGCCTTCCGCAGGTTGGCTCCGATCCTGCCACAGCAGCAGCAACAACAGCAGAAACAGCAGCAGCAGCAGCAGCGAGCAGTTCCTGGGCATCCAGTAGCATCATCTGCAGCAGCCCAGCAGCAGCTGGTCTCGCAGCAGCTGCGGATGACACTGCCACCACAGCAGCAGCAATCAGCAGCCCCTGGGCAGGGCCAGCAGCAGCTGGTTGCACAACAAATGCGGACAACACCGCCACCACAGCGATTGACACCACCATTCCAGCAGCAGCAGCAGCTGCAGCCCAGAGAGCAGGTTCTTGCACAGCCGCCACAACAACAGCAGCAACGGCAGCAGCAGCAGCAAGCGGGGCCTCAGCCAATCAGACCTGGGCAGGGTTTCAGGCCTTTTACACCACAGCAGCAGCAACCGCAGCAGCAGCAGGCGGGAGCAGCTGCACAAGAATTCCACGCCCTGACACAGCAGCAGCAGCAGCCGTCGCAAGGTGGCTTCAAGCCATATGGCAGTGTTGCAGTAGGTCAACGGATAGGTCTGGCGCCCACTGCAGCATCAGCAGCAGCACCGCAACAGCAGCAGCAGCAAGGTGTAGGCTTCAGGATACCTGGGTCTATACCTGCTGCTGCCAGTTCCCCTGCTGCTGCTGCTGCTGCTGGCAGCAGTGACCTGCATGCTGACAAGAAGCGCAAGATATTGCAGCAGTTTGATCATTTACAAGAAGCGTATATGACCTCGCGAGCAAAACGACTGAGTGGCAGCGATGACGCAGGTGCAGCAGCAGCAGCACCAGTGGATGTTGGAGTGCAGCAGCAGGTTCAAGCTGACTCAGGCGGGTTGACTGGTTTGGGATCTAGCGCTGCGGAGGGTGCGGCTGCTGCTGCCCACGGGGCTTGGCAGCAGCCGCTGCCAGCAGCAGCAGCAGCAGCACCGCCAGCAGCAGGAGATGACTTGGCAGCGTTTTCAGATGTTCTTGCTGTTGCTACTAGTCAAAGAGGCTTCAAGCATGTGGCTTACATTCCACCCAGCAGCAGCAGCAGGCCCGGCAGCAGCAGCAGCAACATCTTGTCGACAATCGAGTTTGACTGCATGGGCCACTTGTTCGCTACTGCTGGCGTGCAGCAGCGCATTTGCATCTACGACTACAACGCCATCATGGCAGCAGCAGCAGCAGCAGCAGCAGCAGGTACAGATCAGCCTGCAACCACCAACCCCCGCAGCCGATCAAAATCCCCTGCTGCTGCTGCTGCTGCCACAAGCAGCAGCCACGGCGCCAAATCCCCATTTGAACCTCTACTAGAGTTTCTAACCAAGAACAAGATCAGCTGTACCAGTTTCAACCCTGTAGTGCAGAACTATCTCCTCAGTTCTGACTACGAGGGCTTGGTGCATTTGTGGGACTTGAATGGCGGAAAGATTGTGCGGCAGTGGGGGGCACATAAAAAACGCATCTGGGCTGTGGATTGCTGTCCCGCAAATCAAGATCACTTTGCAACAGGCAGTGATGATGGATGTGTCAAGGTAGGCGTTGCTGCAATTGCAGATTACTGCTTTGAGTTCTGTTTTCATGGATTTTGCCGCAAGCGTTACGTGTGATGGCAAATGGCTTCGGAGTGGCGGGGAGAATTGTGCGGCAGTGGGGGGCACATGAGAAACGGATTTGGGCTGTGGACTGCTGTTCCGCGAATCAAGATCAATTTGCAACAGGCAGTGATGATGGATGTGTCAAGGTGAGACTTGCTGCTTATAGACAATTGTGTTGGGCTCTGTTTCCAGATTTTTACCATGAGCGTTATGCGTTGACTGGTGTAAAGTCGTCCCCCCCGGAGGGGGGAAAGGGGGGGGCACATGAGAAACGCATCTGGGCTGTGGATTGCTGCCCTGTTGACCAAGATCAGTTTGCAGCAGGCAGCGATGATCGATGTGTCAAGGTAGGCCTTGCTGCAGGTCATAATGAGTGATTCCTTCGAGCTCTGCTTACAGAATTTGCCTTGAGCGTCATGGGTGTGATGTCTGTTGATTACTCAAATTGCCTTGAAATGGCGAAAGAATCGTGTGGCAGTGGGGTGCTCTTAAAAAGCGCATCTGGGCTGTGTATTGTGTTGCTGTACATGCTGTGCATGTTAACTATGATTAGTTTGCAACAGGCAGCGATAATAGGTGTGTGAAGGTAAGCCTTGCTACGGTATAGGCACATCGGCATCCCATCACTGCTGCTGCTGCTGCAGGTCTGGGGTCTCCGTGAGCCGCCGGCTCCACGCCTGACCCTATCAGTCAAAGTCAACGTGTGCAGCCTTGAATACAATCCAGAGATACCACATTTGTTAGCAGTTGGCAGCGCAGGCCATCAAGTACATATCTTTGATCTACGGAATAGTAATACAGCATTAGCGGTTTTGAAAGGTCACCGCAAAGCCGTGTCATTTGTTAGATGGGCAGGCAGCGATCAACTAGTAACAGCCTCTACAGATTCCACCCTACGGCTGTGGGCTGCTGCCGCTGCTGCCGGCAGCAGCGATGGTGTGGCAGCAGCTGCTGCCGGGCCGGCTGGCAGCAGCGGCAGCGGGGAGCAGCAGCAGCAGGGCGGGTGGCAGTGTCTGCAGGTTTTTAGGGGACATACAAACTCGAAACACTTTGTAGGTCTAAGTACGAATGGGCAATGTGTAGCATGCGGATCTGAAACGAATGAGATATTTTTGTACCACCAAAACTTGCCAACGCCCATTTTGCAGTATAAGCTGTCCATACCAGAGAGCGCCGGCCCAGCAGCAGCAGCAGCAGGAGGCGGCAGCAGTCACCCGCTGCTGTCGGCTGGCACTGCTGCCAGCAGCAGCAGTAGTAAGAGTCCTTTCGTTAGTGCTGTGAGTTGGCGGAAAGATAGCAACACGCTGTTAGCTGCTAATAGTCAGGGTGGGGTTTGGTTGCAGTCTTTGTTTGGACAGGACACTCGCTAACAAGCAGCGAAAGCGACTGAGCCAATGCAAACAGGATAGATGCGCTGGTAAAAGCTGCCGTGCCATGCAGTGGGGCTCCATGCAAGGCTTTGAGAGTAGTGTTATTGGTAATCACTCAGGGCCATGAGCCTGCATACGTGCGGCAATATCAACAAACAGCAGCAATACACCAGTCGCAATACCCACACCTACAACAGCAGTGCTGCTGCTTGTAGCGCTTGAAGTCTGATTGGTCATGCCTGAGATTGAAATTGTTCGTTGGGTTGAAGGGTGTTCTAATAGTTTTGCAGCAGACTTCTCAGTGATTATGACTGAAGAAGAAGAAGAAGAATTACCCTTTCCGGCCGCAAGGCCTGAAAAGTGATTATGACTGGTGTGATTCCTGTCTGGCCTGCTGTCCTTGCCCCTTTGATTGGTTATGCCTGGGCTTGAAAATGTGCGGTTCGGGTTCTGATTGTCTGCAGCAGACTTCCATCATCTGATTGATTTGTGCAGTATTTCTGTCTGGCCTGCTGTCCTTGCGGCTTGCATCTCAGGCTTTTCAAGCTGTTGCTTGTTTTGACAGATATCTGTGTGCAAAAGACTGAGGGGTGCCGTCTCATTGCTGTCCCGAGCCGGTCTCTGCCGCGCTTTTGGACAGGCAGAAAAAAGGAACGGTGTACTCTGATTTTGCCTTTCGATTGATTACAGACTTGAGATGCAGTGGCTTCCTGGCTTCCGCTTACTCGCATGGAATGGGTCACTGACACAATCACAGTGCGACCCATGGTGTTCTGCGCATTCAATGCGCAGTCGTGTCATTCGCCTGCCCAAAGCTGCTTGGAACGGGCGATCACCGATTCGTATTATGAAGTTTTACTTCTGTTATGATTCGCAACCTGTTTCAGGTATCGACCTGATCAGTCCTGTTCACCTGAGTTCGTTGAGTCACTCTGTACTAATGCCATGTTGCTGTACAGTGACTTTGTTGTTACGATCCAGACGCTCTCGTGAATGGCTGATCAGCCAGAGCGTGAAATTTGCCGTGCTCGCTTCCGCGGCAGCTCGGGTGCCGGCACCGGGGTCCGGTGGTCTAGTCGGAGAAGCGCCAGATCGGACCTGTTCGCGATCATAAATACAGGCCCCCTGAGAACACCCCCGGTTGTTACATTTGCATCCTCAGCATATCATGTAGAAAATGACTCGGTCAATGAAACAAGAAAGCTGTGCTGGCAAAGCTGCAGTGCCATGCTACTCATGTCTGCAGGTACCACCATAATGCTACATGATCACGATGATCGACCAGCCGTACAGCTGCACATAAGAGGCATCAGCAAGTTCCTCGCTGCGCAGCATGCTGACAGCACAGGTGCACTGCAGCATGTCTGCCAACCCTTTGCTGCAAGTTGCTGTTGCTGTTGCCAGCATGCGCAGCGTCACTGCTGCCCCCGGTTGATAAATTTTGTTCAACATCCGCTTGTGAAGCATTGGGCGAGGGGAGGATGGCCCTGTGGCTAGGGCTGACTGGTAGCAATTGCAATTACTGCTGCCCCCGTCTGCTGCTGCAACAAGTTGCTTGCCATGTCTGCCGCAAACAGCATGGTGCCCCTTCTTGGCATCCCCGTGCTGTGGCTACATGACTCGGCCGACGTCCTTGCCGCCGCTGCTGCTGCCGCCGCTGCTGCTGGTGCCGCTGCTGCTGCTGGTGCCGCTGCTGCTGCTGCTGCTGCCGCTGCTGCTGCCGCCGCCGCTCCTGCTGCTGCCGCTGCTGACGAGAAAGGTTGCTGGCGTGAGTGCTTGACAAGGCCTTAAGGTCCAGGCCTCTGCCTCTGTTGAAGGTTCAGCAAAGAAACACCACACGGCTGCTTGCAACTCACTGGCAGGCTGCATTCTGGCTGCAATCACTCCCTGCTGCTGCTGCTGCTGCTGTTTGAGGATCAAGGTGTGATCTTATACACCATGGACCTCCACCAGCCATGCAATTTTTGATATGGCTCAAGACCGTGCTTGCTGGTTGGAAGGACAACGCTGCTGTACCCTGGAGCACACTCTGTTATAGTACTCCTGCCCTCTTGCTGCACACTGCCAATCCTTGCATGCGTTCTGCTGCTGCTGCTGCTGCTGCTGCTGCTGCTGCTGCTGCTCTGCTGGCGCAGCATGATGCACCAGCAGTGGCTGCCTTGCAGCTGATGATCAAAACTCTGTTTTTCTCCTTACACGCATCTGTCAGCTGTCCTTGCCTTGTAGCAGTATTCGTAACAGTTGGGTGGATCTGTGAGGATCACCAGAATGCGGTATAGTCACCAAAACAGCAGGCTGCTGCCACCGCCACTAGCCGTAACCGATCCCGTAACATGTATTTTTGACAATGGGCTCTGGTCTTGGTATATGCTGAGCTGTACAAGCATAATCTGTCTCTATATCATCCAGATGCCGGCTGCATGTTTGGTGCTGCTGTCATTTGAGGTGTTGTCACCCGTGCTGCTGCTGCTGCTGCTGCTGCTGCTGCCATCGAAGGTGACGGTGACGGCAATGCAGGCGGCGGCAGCACATTCACGATCTGAACATTACTTGCTGCCTCTGCTACACTTTTTGGGTACAGCGGTAGCTCTCTGGATACTGGATTGCGATTTGCAACCGGCTGATCACAGAAATCGCCGCTGAAACCATCCGGACAATCGCATAAGAACGAATATCCGTTACGGACGCATACGCCGTCGTTATGACAAGGTTTCAACGTACATGGGTGCACGTAGGTCTGTGTAGTAGGGTAGTACTTCGGAATGGGGAAGTCCGTGGGGTTTGTGACGCCGTGCAGGATGAGTCTTGCTGCTGCTGCGGGATGTAGTGCTGCTGCTGCAGCTGCCAACACTGCTGCTGCTAGCAGCAGTACAGCCATGGCTACTGTTAGATGAACACCCGGGCACCAGTGCTGATGCTGATTTCGCTAGACTTAGCTAGGCTGCTGGGGCTTTGGGGTTTTGGGGTTTTGCAATTGCAATTGGCTCAGAGGGTAACCAGCAGCAGCCTGGGGCAGCAGCAGCAGCAGCAGTGGCACCGGGTGTTACCAACTTGACATACACCCTGGCAAACCTACTCAGGAGTGATTGCGCAGGAGCGGGCCTGCAGCATGTGCCACAATGCATCGGCCATCTAAGTAAGCTCGGCTAAATGCAGCATCTGTTGTCGATCAGTGGAACGTATTCATCATGATGTTGCTACATGCAAGCAATCACAGCAGTGCTTTGCAATCAGGGGTGTTATATGGTTGCGTTAGGGTTGCTAGTGATGCGAGTGCGCACCTATCGCAGCTGGTTAGCCTGCAGACAGCGATGATGGATGTCAGGTGCTGATGACCGCTGCGATCGTCTCCGCCTCCTTGTTGTACAGCCTCAGGACAACTGCAAATACGTAGGATATCCAGTGGCTTTGCTTTGAAAGAGTGGAAGAAGCGAGCGCTGCTAGGTCGAGCAGGCTTTTGCAAGGATGTTTGCGGCAGATACGGATACACGTGCCATCCTCAATTTGCGCGCTGAGTTCCCTTCATATGCTTTCTATACGTCACTGTGCATAAGCCTGATAACTTGGTCAGACGCACGTTGATCGGTACCATGCGGAGGTTTCAACGAGTAACAAGACACTCAGCCTGAGTGACTCAGGCCCTAGTGCGCCTCTTGTTCGTGGCGCCCTCGGGCGTGGACTCGGGCATAAAGCATGACGTCCAACCCATCAAGCTTCCAAAGGTACAGCGCAGGCGCTTACAGCACAGGATCGTGGCAGCTATGCAACAGCAAGACGGCTCCATGCCGGCAGCAGCAGCAGCAAACAGTGCAACATGTGAGGCCACACCAGCAAGTCGCACGGCCACGGGGATGCCTACATTGCTCTCGAAGTACAATCAACGGCCCAACAACACCTGTGGGCTGCGGTGCAACACATGATTGGCGATAGGCCTTCAACCATTTGCAGCCGCTGCCCACGGCTCATGGTGCTCCAAGTCAAAGCGCTGCAGGCAATCAGGCTGCCGGCCGGTGCATTCATTTGTACCATCGAGATATCTCAGGACTACGTCATCCCGGTTGCAGTTGCGCACACTTCAAGCAAGCAGAACCCATAGCGGCACTAAACTCTCTGTCAGATACTATCTTAGTAAGCAAGAGTCTCAACTGCAAACATAAATTCCCGGCATTTGAATGTACACTCCTCTTATGCAGCTCATGATGTTGCCCGCTCAACAAGCAGAAACAAAAGATACGACAGCTTCAACTGCCGACACAACAACACACCCGCCTGGGGACCTCTCACGCAACGCCTAGAGTATAGTCTAGTAAATTTACAGTTTAAACAGCACAATTCCCTCGAGCAAAAGATGACCTCAAAGCCTCATAATGCGTTCCTCATTCTGATGTTGTGTTATTTCTGCCAAAGTGCACGAGCTACACACCGCACGACAATAAAAGTAACCAAATCTCTCTCATTCTCTCTGAAGATCTCCCCTTATGATTCAACTGATAACTCAATGGCCAACACTCTCGTTTTCAGGTTGTGCCACAAACATAGAACTTGCAGCCAACCACGTGATCGCAGCAAACAACTCAAATGTATCTGTCTCGGTACACTGTTCTGGGTGTCAATGTAACTCCCACACTGGAGCAATGCTGCTGCCATGGCTGCTGCTGTTGCCACACAGCAGCAGCAGCAGCAGCAATGCACATTGAAGATAATTAACAGGCCAGCAGTGTAGCAACGTCACAGCTGAATGCATCTCTGCATACACTGGTACAGCAGCAGCAGCAGCAGCGGCAGCAGCAATGCATGCGGCCTCGTGCATTCACATGTGCCAGTGTGCTGCTGCCAAAGCATCCCAAAATGGCCACAGGTCCCAGAGTTACGACTAATGCAGCTACTGCTGCTGCTGTAGTCTCTTCTGCCTGGTCTGCTGCTTCTGCATGGAAGCAGCAGCAGCAGCAGCAGCAGCCACCTCCGAAATGCTTGTACACGTGGGTGTGCTGCACTTCACCACCATCATCAGCAGCAGCTGTGGCAATGCATGCGTGATGATGCGTTGCATATCTGACGGATCAATGTGCTGCTACTAGTGCACCCAGGATAACCACAGGTCCCAGCACCACCCCTAGCGCCACTGCTGCTCCTCTAGCTGCTTCTGCCTGATCATCACCTGCTGCCTGCTGCTGCTGGTGTATTGCAGCAGCAGTAATACAGGTCTGACAGATCAATGCGCCGCAACCAGAGCGCCCAGGATCACCACAGGTCCCAGAATCACTCCTAGTGCCACTGCTGCCGCTGCTGCTGCTCCTGCCTGATATGCTGCTCTCGTACAGCAGCAGCAGCAGCACCAATGCATGCCTGCTTGAGGTCAATGTGCTGCTACCAGAGCGCCCAGGATCACCACAGGTCCCAGCACCACCCCTAGCGCCACTGCTGCTGCTCTAGCTGCCTCTGCCTGATCTGCTGCTTTCTCTTCATCACTCGCGACGTAGTATCTGTTACGATCAGCAGCACGCCTGCAGAAGACACATGGCAGCAGCAGCAGCAGCAGCGGCAATGTGTGAAAATGGCAATCAGGGTAATGGGATCCGCCCAGCAGTAATGCGGGGATTCAGGTGATGTTCTTACTTGACGGCAGAGCTCAGTCCCTCTGTAGAGCAACATCAAAAATCTGTCTTGATTGAGTATGTAAAGTCTTGCACACACACTGCTTCTGAACATTGCTACAAACGAATTAACACATACATTAGCCATTTATATACCCAAAATGAATCTCACCTGAAACACTTCAAATAGCCTTCTTTCTTGACTGCATAGCACAGTCCCTCTGCTCTCAAAATAAAACCAAGTTCTCTTCCTTTTGAGTGCAACTAGTTTGTAAACGGTTGCACACACACTGCTTTCGAACACTCCTACCAACGATTGACATGAACATTAGCCATTTTTATAGCCAAAATGAATCCCACCTTAAGCACTTCAAATAGTCTTCTTTCTTGACTGCATAACTCAGTCCCTCTGTTTTCGGAGGTTCCACCGCCTGTTGGTCTTAATAGAGATTGCAACCCTTGAACACGGATGAAAGTCGTTGCTGAAAAGCTGAAAACGGTGACGGATACAAACATTAGCCATACACGCATGAAGTGGTTGCTGACGCTTGACATGTACGATAGCCATTTATAGATGTGAACATCTATCATACATAACCAACATCAATCATACCTGAAATACTTCAAATAGTCTTCTTTCTTGACTGCATAACTCAGCCCCTCTGTTTTCAAGAATGACATCGCTTGGAATCCAAACACCAGCTGCTTCGCCTTGCGGCTGACTTCAGATGTAGGATGGCCTCGAATACTGCATACAAACACACGCATACAGGATGAGTCAGAATCCGCCTGGCAAATGCCGGACGCGGGGCCGATGGCCGTATGGCTATGGCTGACTGGTAGCAATCATTATCATTATTATACAGGATGTGCACGTCACGTTGATAATGCTGGGCTTGTTATTTTGGCTATTGGACCTGTGGTGGTGGAGGTACGGTGGTTTAGGTTGCACACGTAGGTGCAGGGTTCACGGCAACTCGGCAAAAAAATAGACAGATATTTATGTAACACTCAGAAAGTTGTGTACGACGATCCAATCTGTGTTGGACCCCAGGTTTGATGTTCAACAAAGGTTGGCACAATTCTGCTGCTGCTGCCGCTGCTAGGATAGCATACCGTTTGTAGAGCGCTTCTGCTTTCCGGCCTTGTCCCAGTGTGTCGTAACAGACTGCCGCTTGAAGCGTTGACAACCCGCCCAATTTGCTTTTCAGCGGCACCTTGTCGCGCACCTGAATGTAAATGCAGCAATCAAACGGTAGTACTTAAGATTGATGGCCAATCATATCAGCTATACATGAACTCTGTAAGATGCTTGCGACCTGGTCCCAGTGAGCCGGAGTGACAGACTGCCGCTTGAAGCGTTGACAATACACCCAGTTTGCTTTTCAACGGCACCTTCTCCTCAACCTGCATGTGAATACAGCAACCATTGATACATAAAGCATCTGTGACAATGATAGATGTAGTGCATATGGTACTTTGCGGCCTTGTCCTGATGTGTGGGAACATCATGCCGCTTGGTGTGTTGACAAATCACCATGCCTGCGTTTCAGCGGCAGCTGCTCTTGCACCTGATCACAAAGCATCTTATCACAGCGCGTAGGGAATGTGAAGTCGCTCCGACACACACATTACCCTTCCTCAACTTACGCTAGCGCTCGTCTTGAAAGCGCTATGCGGAGCTCATTCATTCATTCACAGCAATAGGCAAGACACAACAATGCTGAATCACTCTCAACAAACTGATTTTGTTGTAAGGGAGCATGCAGGCTTCTCAAATCCCAGCACTGTACTGTAGTAGTGCAGTGTGTATGCAGTAGTGTAGAAGTGTAGTAGTGTGAGTACGCAGTACTGTAAGAACCTTTGCGGCCTTGTGGAGTGTGTCATGACCATTTTACTCTTTGCGCGATACAAACTGTACAGCAAAGCAGCAGGATTATACAGCTACCCAAGCATCTCAGGTCGTCAATCGCACCATCCACGCACCTCATCAAAAACAACAAGTGCATTGGCAATATCTCCCCGGTTAAACAGCTTCATCCCAGAATTGAACTGCGCTTGCGCCGCAGCCAATTCACTTTCCGATAAACTATCCGTGTATGTCGCCTTCTTATACATGGATAAAGCGGCCGCATATTCTGCCTCTCGCTTTTGTTTCTGCTCTGGTGTTTCCAAGGCTTGGCCGGGCCGGATGTTTCGCCCGCCTCCGTATGCTTCTGATATATTGGAAGGGCGGGGGAACACACCCCAGGTCGTCACTTTTGGCTTGTACCTGTTACATGAGCAGCAGCAGCAGCAGCAGCAAATTAATCAAGTTTGCTTCCTGCTCTGCTGTTTCATAGTGCTAACGCTAACCCAGTCGCATGTTTTGACGCCACCGTGTGCTTCTGAACCAACAGAAGGTCATGGCGAAACAAAACCCCAGGCTGTTGTTTTGAGATTGAGAATGGTACCTGTCGTGGACAAACAGGAGCAGCAGCACCACTCCAGCAGCAGCAGCAGCACCAGCAGCAGCAGCAGCAGCAGTAGAAGCAGCCGGAGTAAAATGATCTAGATGTCTCTCCAGGGCAAATGCTTACTCACCAGCACACATAGCCATTGTGGCACGTTGCTCGAGTAATACACACAGCTATACCTCTCATAATAAATCAAACATCGGCATTGAACCAAAGCGCTGAACCCAAAAACCAAACCCTAAAACGAATATTGAATACTCAAAAGCCTTAGGAAGCCCAACAGTTGGTCAACAACTATCACAACTCACTTTTCGCCATCCTCCTGTGCTGCTGCCGCCCCAGCAGCAGCTGCTGCCACATCACTGCTGCCAGCAGCAGCAGCAGCAGGGGTAGATGCCCCGAAGTCCTCTGGGAATGCTGTGATGATCTCAGCACCTCGTTGGCGAGCTGCCGCCTCCTTGGCGAGGGTGACTTCCTCAGGACGCATTGCTGCCAAAGTGGGATCTGCAAAACACATAATAATAACTCAGATTAGAGTTGATCTCTGAACTGGCATCTGCGACACATAAAAAAGTCACGACAGCCTCGCAAAGGTCTTGAAAAGCGAATTGCTTCCCAGTGATGTGTACAGAACATGTTTCTTTTGCATACCTTCGCAATAAGATCACACTGCTGCTGCTGCTGCTGCTGCTGTGGCCACCACCTGTTGCTGCCAGCTGCAATCTGCAGAAGCTGGTACTGATCCTGTGTTTCAATTGGTATGTGTGGTGCTGCTTTCCAGCAACAGCAGCTGACTGCCGCTGTAGCCAACCGCTGCTGCTGCTGCTCTGCTGCTGCCGCTTTTCACCTGATCTGATGTCGACTCCAGCACTCCCTCAAAAATTCGCTCACAGGGACGCTACTTCTACCACTTACAACTGCTGCTGCACCACTGCTGTTGCTGCTGCTGTATTTTTGACTGCTGCTGCCATGTACTGCTGCTGCTGCTGCCAGACACTGTTGCTGCTGCTGTCATGGTCCTGCTGCTGCTGCTGCTGCTGCTGCTGCCACACACTGTTGCTGCTGCTGTCATGGTCCTGCTGCTGCTGCTGCCACACGTCTCACCTGTTGTTGCTCCCAGCACTCCCTTCAGGAAGTCAGCAGCTTCATCAACACTACCAGCACCTACAACAGCAGCAGCAGCAGCAGCAGCAGCACATGGCAGGCGCCAGATCACAGCACAAGAAGCACCATGCTCAGAAAGATGAGGATGCTGCTGCTCGCAAGTGTTGATAGCAAACTGAGTTTACACAGCAGTGGCATCAGCATCAGCTTGCATGCAGAGAATGCATAGAAGTGGATGTTTGACAGCAAAGCTCGTCGGGTCCCCTCGAATCATATCCGCTGTGTGCAGAGCGCAGCAAGAAAGTTCATTTTAGACCCAGTACTAATATGAGTACTGTGGCCTAAAAAAAGGGTTGATACGATCTGTTACATAATACACGTAGACGGTTAAAGGCTCATGAAGCGAGGCCACAAGGCCACCCCCGCTGATACAGGATGACCTGGCAGTTCAGGACCAGTGATGCCACCTCATGCAGGCTACACCACGGCGTAACAAACGTTGTACCAGACAACATGATCTGATGCATAGGGGATCAAGAGGATAAGATATTGGGCCCTAAATAGCTAGCAACATGTAAGGCCTACCATCTGATTTGGTACTTACTTTCATCTGTGTTGTGCTACATACGATATTAGATTTGAGAAGTTACATAGGAGAGCTTCCGAAGCTCATGAAGCCACGCTACAGGGCCAACCAGGCCAATATACTTGACCTTATTGTGTCTTTGCAGGCATACCGAGAAGAGGGTTTACTTTGACAGCTCATGCAGCTATGCTACAGGGCCACATACGCTGATACACGCCGATAAGCCCTACCTGCTCGTTGGGGGGCTGAGTTCACGAGATCTGTCACTGAGGGGACGTTATTTGTGTAAAAATCTTCTCTAGCAGGAGCTTTCCGCTGCCCACTACCAGAGTCCGCTGCTTCCAGCACTTCAAAACCACTAGGTCCCGAGTTCGACCCCTTTTCCTGCTGTGTTGTAGTGTTTTGGATGAAGGCGCTGTAGCTGCTGCTCTCGGCTGCGAGTTGCTGCTGCTGCTGCCGAAGTTGCTCAATGTACTGCTGCCGTAATAGTTCTTGCTCTTCAGCAGTCAACGATCCTGGATCGCTGCTGCTGCTGCTGCTGCCTGGGCTGCCGCTTTCAGTGCTGCTGCTGGTGGTACTGCTGCTGCTGCCAGCAGCAGCACCCTGCTTGTACGCTTTAGCCTGGGCAATGCGAGCAAGGATTGCGTCCTTGCCCCCTCCTGCTGCTGCTGCTGCTGCTGCTGCTGCTGCTGGGGTGCTGGCTGGTGGGCTGCTTACAGCTACAGATACTTGTGACCCACTGCTGCTGCTGCTACTGCTGTCATCGCTGCTGCTGTATGCTACTACTGCCCCTCTGGCTCTCCTAGCTGCAATACTAGCTGACGGATGTTGGCACACCGAACTGCCGCTGCTGTTGGCTCTCTGTGGCGCTCTTTGACTGTCCAACACCAACCAGCGTGTCTTGGCTCGTATATTGCTGTCGAATGCTGCCCGCTGAGAGCCTTTCCGCAAAATCATGCTCCTAAGAAAGGTTGCCTGCAGTCCTGCTACAGCACTACTACTGCTGGCTGTGGTGGTGGTGCTATGATTACGCTACTGCTGAGCCAGAATCGCGTCCACAAACACGCTACTACAGCTTCGTAGACTGTTGATTGTTGCTACGACTAATATCGTACGGCCATGTCGCGAACAGGTCCAGCAAAGTGATGTCAGGGCTGTGGTTGGAGAAGGTGCTGAGTAGGCTGGGTCGACTACTCGCGCTGGTTTCACGGGCAATAAAGCTATAAGCTTACAATTTCGGTACACCGGTCGAAGGGAGCCAAATCAACGCGGCAAGGTGCCAGGATTGGTTGATGGAGCTTTGTGCTGCCCGCAAACGATGTCCAGGCCCTCTCGACGCACACCAGAGCCCACTCGGCACAAGTCAGTTTTATCTCACGAGCTACGCAGTATAACGGCTTGCTGATGCATATGTGGGTTACACGGTAGTGCCATCTGGAACCTCGAACCCTTCGGTACGCTTTACCAAGAAAATTTTTCAGCCCTGAGCCAGCCTTATAGTGCCTTCTAAGTACAACTGCCTCAAACGGGCTTATCTGAGACCGTCACTTGTGCTGTGGATGCATGATGCCAATGCAGCAACTGCTATCAGTCAACTGCTTGTCTCAGCTGTGAGCAAGCTTTCATCGAGCCAAGCTGCCTCAGTGTCTAACATCCGCCTTTGGTGCAGTCTGCGGTCTGAGTCCGGGTCTGCGCGGAGGTAGTCCCCGAGCTTTTTACCTGTGCGCTTTCAGGTAGGGGGCACATGCACATGGTGCCACTAAAGTCTACAGCAAGCAGCCTATGGCAGAACAGTGACGTAGAAAATTTTCTTACGAGTAAGTACAGTTGGCTGTTCAGCCTGCACCGTTGCACAGATGATTGTGAAGCTACAGCTGGCAGGCAGCACTGCTGTACACAAGACCTGCCAGATACATGGTAGGTCAAGCCTTCGGAGGGTTCAGAGCAGTCTAGAAGCAGGAGCAGAAGCATATATCGGGTGGCGGCCCCTTGCATGTATAATACAGCAGTATTCAGCTATTTGCTTGGCATTTCCTGTTGCATGAGCTAAAACTTCACATGGTGTGCACATCATCCTGTCTGTGCTGTGAGACATTGTCAGCAGCTGTTCAACCTGCAGAAGGTCTGTGACAGCTTTCTGCTGTGGGGCCACACGCTTTTTGTGAGCACCATCTGAATGCCATTTGATTACCATCAAGGCAAGTCCCGTATGGATACTGCATTGACAGTGTCCCAATTCCAGGCAAGGGCATATCTTCCACTGCTTGCACGCAACCTAGATTCTAGGCAGAACACCACAATGTAGATGGGTCAGCAGAACTTTTGAGCGGTCCAGGCAGTTTCCAGTCCAGGCCTTGCGGACGGAAAGGGTTTTTCCTTTCTTCTTCTTCCAGTCCAGTCCGCGCGAAAGGGGAAACAGCGCAGCAACTGAGCAACATTAGCACGTGTCTCTGTTTGAATGCTGGCAGCGTCGGAGCTTGTCATCATGAGCAGCACAGAGAGCTCTTTGGGTGGCGACCCCCATGCATGATAGGACAGCTATTGCCAGCGCATCCAACTTGTTGCATGGCTCAGTCACTTTTACGTGTCTCTGTCCAGCTGGCCCTATCAACAGCAGCAGTTGCCGACAGAGTACCACGGCAAGCAGCAGAGCGGGGACGTTCCCAGGCCTCAAGATGGGCTGCAGCAGCTGTAGCAGCAGCAACTTGTAGCAGCAGCAGCACACCTTGACAATGCAGGACAGCGTTCAGGGTTGACCACGCTGGCCGCGTCACATGCCGACCGATACTGGTTGCATCACTGTAAAAGTGACTGAGCTAATGCAAACAGGATAGATCACTGTTGCAAGCACATAAAGCATGTTGACAAACAGCTGCACCGCCGGTGGCGAACAGATGCAATAGGTCAGATGCGCTGACAAGAGCTGCAGTGTCATGCATGGAGTTCGCCACCCAAGGGGCTCTCTGTGCTGTCCATGATGACGACAAGCTCTGATGCTGACAACTTCCAGACATCTCGACTGCCCCACAAGGTTTACCTGAAGTGATTGTAACCTGTTGGGACAACTTCGCAACTTGGCAAGAAGCTGGCGGCGCATCCGACGGGCAGTGACTGCTACAACATATATATAGATGAGCTACCCACCAGCCATAGCACTGTGGCCATCGGCCCCGCGCCCCATTTCAGAGGCGGAAACAACAGCACCCAAAGCAGTGATTCTATCACTGCCATACTTGCTACAACATCTGATGGGTAGCAGTGACTGCTACTAGCATACATTGTCATGTTGTAGTACAACATGACAATGTATTTTTGATTGGCCTGTATGTTGTATTGTTACCCTGTCACACCGGGAGCACTGCCAGTGATTACGGTAATCACCTTGAAGGCTGAAGCTAGCCTGCAGTGCAGACATGGCAAGAGCAGCTTCTGGCCAGTAGTTGCAACTGGCCCCTTGGCCAGCCTTGGACTGTAACGTTGAAGGGGATTGTAGATTACTTATAGATTAGAAGTCACTCTGCGAGCATTGATGGGACTCTGGCTGGGTTCAGCGAAGAAGTAGATTGAGAGCATCCTTGCAGCAGGACCAGCTGCACGAATAAATTCGAATCAAGGAGCATCTGGCCCAAGCACTGAACATAATGGCCATTGGTCAAGCGTGTGATGAACAGGTTGTGGGTCGAGACTCTCAATTAGTTGTAGAAGAGCCCGCGGACGCCCTGCATCCAACGGACAACCGAACCTGTCAGCCAACATGCAGCCTGCCTGGC
>NSMO01000880.1:727-11254 GCA_002588565.1 Coelastrella sp. UTEX B 3026
CATTCGCTGAAGTCTCAGTGAATCGCTCTGCATTCGCCCTGCATTCGCTCAGTGAATGGCCCCCGTTGCTCATAGTGCAGCACCGTGATACGTGCGGCGGATTGAAGTGCATGCTAGCGCATGTCATATGCTTGAGGGGGCCTCAAGCTCGCAACAAGCGCCATCAGTCAACAAAGACAGGCCGAGCGGGTCGCTTGCACTGCTCAATAAGGGTCCGTATCCACCGGCCATTGATATTTGATATCTGAATCAACCCGTACATGCCGTGTCAGGAGCCTCCGTGGTTCGCCCAGTCGGGTACTAGTACCCAGTAAACGGACTGTCATCAAGTCTGCGGTGTCAAAGTTCCTTCAGAGGTTGGTTGTAGTTATGTGCCCACAGGACCAGCGTTGCTGTCGCTGCTGCTGTTGGAACAGGGTCTTGCAGCCGGCGGTCATAGCCGCTGCCAGAAGCTCTGGTGGCCTTAGGCAAACACGATGTTGATTTACAGCTGACTGAAACCGGGTACTGGGCACATGCATGTAATAGGCTTACAACAGACTGTGATCACGGGATCACATCAAGCAACTATTTCTGTACCCTTCCCCCACATGTACAGTGTGAATCTGCACACTTCAAAGCCACAACGCCACCGAATCTCGCATGCAACACACCTTCCCAAGATACCAACTGCTCAGCAGGCTGCAGGATATAACTCTTATTGTAACGCACTGAGCGCAGTCAACCCCTGAACTCCCAACTATCCCAGAATGAAGAAATACCAGCAGGCCTACCAAAAAAGCCCTCAGAACTCTGGCTTGACCTATTTGCTGCCCAGTGTCACCACGCAACATTGGCTACAGCCTGGCCACGTACTCATCGTGCCTGCAGGCAGCTGGTACTACCAGTACCTAGTACCTAGGGACTTTCACTGTGTCGACGCCAAGACACTGCCGTATCAAAAATCCCACTCAGGCTTGTACAGGCACACCAGCAGCCAGAAACACCCAGGCGCAGCCACTCAGTACCTACTGCCTGCACTTTCACTGTGTACTAAGCAACTTCATAGCCTGTGACACTGCCCCATCATCAATCCCTCTCAGACTTGTACAGGCACACCCACCACCATGGCGCAGCTATTCAGTACCCACTATCTGCGCCGCAGTGAAGGCTTCACTGCGTACTAAGCAACTTCATAGCCCGTGACACTGCCCCATCATCGATCTCGCTGAGGCTCCCAATCATGTGACCAGCCAGCTCATTCCTGAGGTCTTCATCTGGCTGGTTGGCCCGTGTGGTGCTAGGGGTGGCTGCTACCATGGTGGTCAGGCAACCATGCTCGGTAACATCTGCAGATTAGACATACATACGAGCAGTTGATGTATCAGTACTATGCCCACCATCAAGGTTGTTTCAGATGACCTTGTGTGGCTGTTGCAAAAGAATGCATCTGATTTGGTACCAGCAGGCGGCAGCAATACACAAGACAACAGAGGCGCACAATCTATGCACGAGTGTAAACACCACATTGCATCTGCCATACTGGGCCATTAACAGGTGTATCCCTGCGACAAAAAGGCTGAACTGCATCAGTTTGGCTGAAGCAGTGATGCACCTGACAACAAGAGCCAAACCTGCTGCTGCCAATGCTGCACAAGCAGAGCACAGGCACTAGGTAGAAACAGACAGCTGAGTTTATCACATGTGCCAGCCGGTGGAGTTTAGTCTGTGGACGCCGGCTAGCCACAATATCAAGCGCCTTCTACCCTGGCCCACATTCAGCTAGGTCATACCCAGCCACCAGTTGATGTACACTTACCAACATTCAGCGTGCGTTTGATACCCGCGCCCATCGCATCCACGCTGACAATCTTCACACAGAAATCCTCATGAATGCGCTGCACTGCCACCACATGATTGTTAGGCTTGACAATGCCCATGCGGCTGGCTGCGCTGATTGCCTCTGAGAGCACTGCATCGCCGTGTGGTTGGGGTGTTGCGAGCATGGGAATCAAGCCACGTGTCAGGAGACACTGACGAGCGTTGTGACTGCAAAATGGCAGACAAACGAGTAAGACGAATGATAACATGTTGCTTTTCTGAGGGCCACAAGAATGAGGCTAGTCAAATGGGCACAATGCACTTCACGGCTGAGTCCGCTAGCTTACAGTCGCACTGAGACGCCAGGAATTCGTGGAACACACATACAAGTGGAGAAGATGACTGTCTTGACCAATTTGCAGCACAATATCGCTCACCGGCCCTCCAGCTTCCACTTCAAGCTGTCACTAACTAGCCTGGGCACCACCAGCGTCAAGATAGGCATAGGTGGACGATACTTGGCCACCAGCTGCGCTGTCCTGCCTGTATGTGTGTACACCACAATCAGGGATGCTCCCACTTTGTCTGCTGCCCTGACTGCACTGCTGCTGATGCTTTCAAGTTTGCTGATGTAGGGGCTGCCGTGGTACAGGCGTCCATTGCTGTCACTCTTGGCCATGCCCTGGAAGCAGCAAACATTACACAGCTGTACCGTTAGAATTACTGACCCAGTGAGGCACTGCTGCTGATGCTTTCAAGTTTGCAAATGTTG
Source organism: Coelastrella sp. UTEX B 3026 (assembly GCA_002588565.1). Taxonomy (NCBI): domain Eukaryota; kingdom Viridiplantae; phylum Chlorophyta; class Chlorophyceae; order Sphaeropleales; family Scenedesmaceae; genus Coelastrella; species Coelastrella sp. UTEX B 3026. Next base: position 3,300 of record NSMO01000880.1, read on the forward strand.
GGGCTGCCATGGTACAGACGCCCGATGCTGTCGCTCTTGGCCATGCCCTGTAAGCCATGTGGTATGTGAGTATGTTCGTGCTTTATACACCCATAGACAGGGACTAATCTTACATTTGAACATTAAAAAGGGTCAGTGGGCTGCCATGACCATATCCGGCTTTTAGGCATGCCTGCCAGTTCTCGGAGAATACGACAAGAATACATTTGTCGATACACAAAGTGACCTGGAGGGAGAGGGGGGGTGGGTGGGAGTGTCGATGCTTCCTGCTGATCCATCCATGTGCCTCCTTTCAGTGCAGTCCCATAGATCCAGAACAGTTACAGTGCATGGATGACAATTAGCTGTGAACCAAAACACATGTACACTCGCTTTACTCAACTGCAGATTGCCATGGACTATCAGTTCTGCCCCTGCAAGATGGTGCACACAGCTGTCGGGGACCGCGCTGCAGCTGCTATCACAACAGCATCAGGCTGTAAGAGGACTGCTGCTCCAATGCATATCTCACTGGTATGTGTATCAACCATGTTGAAGTTCAGCATGTTGAGTTCACTTGGCGAACTTAACATGCTGAACTTCAACATAGTTGATACACATACCGGTGAGATATGCAGCGGAGGAGCAGTCCTGTTACAGCCTGATGCTGCTCAGCATTGCTGAATCCTAGCATGTCATAGCCTTGATGGCCCAAGCTCAAGCTACTAGATCAACCACACTAGCAACACACGTTCAGCCGTAAACAAGACTAGCTACACTTGCCTTACTCTAAGGCAGGTTGCTATAGCTGCTAGTCTAACGAGCCATGGCCTTGATGGCCAAGATCAACCACACGAACCAAACGTTCAGCCGTAAACGAGGCACACACTCCCGTTTCCCAACTCCAGGTTGCCATATAGCTGCCGGGTCCAAAGCGTGTCACGGCCTTGATGGCCAAGTACAAGGTACAACATGAAATCAAGAACACACTAGCAACAAACAGTGAGCCGCAAACAACACCAGAAACACCCCCATCTCCCACCTGCAAGTTACCATAGCTGCTGGGACCAAAGCGTGTCATAGCCTTGATGGCCAAGCTCAGACTGCTGAATGACTCATTGGATGGGATGCGCCTGGGTGCACGCCGGCCTGAGCTGGGAGCACCATCATGATCTGCAGAAGGCGCAGCAATCACAATCGCTATCAGTCAGCCATTGGGCCAGCAAGCACTTGTGCAGCATGCAGTAATCATTATTGCTACCAGTCAGCCATGGCCATACGGCCATTGGCCCCGCGCCCGATGTTTCACAGGTGGATTGTGATCAACTATTATTTTTTCTGTTTTACGACAAGAGTAGACCACTGGAGACCCCTTGAAGGGTGTTGGCGGCCAAACATCGGTGGTGACATCGCCACACTTACCTAGGTCTGAGAGGTCTCCCTGGCTGCTTTGTGGGCTGATAGCTTCAGTTGAATGGCCATTGGTCTGGTAGTAACCCTCCTCAACTTTGCTGTCCATGCTAGAATTAAGCCGGCGACCCACAAGTGTACAAGTGCCTACTGCTGTAATGCTATGGTGTACCAGCTATGGCCATCCGGCTTGCACAGATAATCCCGCAAATCTCATGCTGTGTGCAACAGTTGAATCCAACAAGCACAGAAGATTAAGTTGGCCATGTCAAGCTGGCATAACCTACCCAAGTCTGAGAGGTCTCCCTGGCTGCTTTGTGGGCTGATAGCTTCGGGTGACTGGCCATTGGTCTGGTAGTAACCCTCCTCAACTTCATAAGCAGTGTCCAACAGATGGTCAAAATGGTAGTGGTGGTCAAACACCTGCCAACAGCGCACATAACAGAGGCATGAATGAGTCTATCTGCGATTTTGAGTGAGCATCTGCGGGCAATGCCACGCAAGAAGTTTAAGTCAACTGTCATGAGCATACTACCGATGGTGCGGTAATATCCATCCTCCACCTCATAAGCAGTGTCCAACAAATGGTCAAAGTGGTAGTGTTGGTCGAACACCTGACAGCAGTGCACACGACAGAGGCATGCCAGAGTCTAAGTGCCTGTAATGGTGATCTAAGTGCTTACAGTGCACACAACAGAAGCATGACAGATCTAAGTGCTTGAAGTGGTGATGTTGATTGGGCATATGCCGCAACACCATATAAATACCTAAATGGCCACTTCCAGTAGACCCTCGAACATCAATGCATTCAAAGGCCCGACAGCAGTTCAGTGGCATCATAATGCACCTACAGTTGGCTGTCTGGCAATGCTGACCAGCGGTCTGCACACTCTCAATAGGGGAGAAGCCACGAACAGTCTTCTGCCCTTTTGATATACCATCCACATCAAGCACAGTGCTTGATCGGCAGAAAGCGTCAAACAACAACAGCAAAGCACGAGTACAACGAGACCAACGAACCTACCATTGCCTATCTGGCAATGCTGACCAGTGGTCTGCACATCTCCAATGGTGGAGAAGCCACGAACAGTGTTTTGACCCATGACAATACCACCCACGTCATGCACAGCACTTGTTCAGCAAGAAGTGCCCAGTAACGACAGCACAACATAGCTACAGCGAAAGCAGCGCACCTTTTCAGCCTGTCTGGCGATGCTGACCAGCGTCTGCACACTTTCAATAGGGAAGAAGCCACGCAGAGTCTCCTGGCCGAGCAAGATGCCATCCACACCATCTAGCACAGCGTTTGCCACATCAGTTGCCTCAGCACGTGTCGGGCGAGGGGATACAGCCATGGTGTCTACCACACGGGTGATAAGCACGGGCTTCCCAACCTACAATCGACAGCAATGGATGCATACACATGATTCCTCAAAGTTTCGTGAGTTGTGGGATGCTCCCATACACAGGTGGCTCATTGTGACGCCGTCGTTAAGCTGACATGTGCGGCAACTATCTGATCTGATTGCTTGATGGGCACCACAACTATTTTGGAGAGAGGGTTATTGCACGTGGATACCTCACCGCCTCAGGCAGTACTCTCCACTAACCGGATAAAACTATATGCACAGCCTGGCACAGCGACCTTGATGTGCGCGCTACCGTTTCCGACGCAAGTGACATGTGCGTGCTACAAGCCACCGGCCGCAATGCACAAACGGACATGACCGTCAGTACATTGGTGAAGTGTGCCAACACTTGATGCTGTATAAAAGCTGCTTGCCATGCAATGTACCTCCCAAGTCACATGTCACTCTGCATCATTCACACCAGTTTGCTGAATAAATGCCACTTCCGTTAGAACTAGCGTAAGTTCAGGGAGAGAAATGTGTGCCACACTCGCCCGTACAACTCCACATTCCCAACGCTTCCAGTTTACTTACCAAGTTGCAGCTCTGGATGAGGGTCTTCTGCACTTGTCTTATACAAAGCGACAGACCGCAATGCACAACGGACCGGAACATCAGCAACATTGGAAGAGTGTGCCGACACCAGACGCTGTATGCAAGCTGCTTGCTGCGCAATGCGACTCAAAGTCACAACACTCTGAATGGGGCGCAGGGCCGGGCCATAGAGCTATGGCTTGTGAGTAGCTATATCCATTCCACTATATAGTGGATATGTGCGTCATGCACACCAGTTCACTTACCAGGTTACAGCTCTGAATGAGGGTCTTCTGCACCAGTGCCATCTTCTCTGGGAGACAGTCCAAACCAAGGTTGCCTCTGCAAGACACGCGGGCAGAAGGTTTAGCCGAAACACAAACACTCAATGGGACCATGCTGGCTGGCAGGACAAAACACTCACGAAGCAGAGCACTTTATAGGACTGAATATTCAGGACTTCAGGACCTCTGGCTGTCCTCAAGCAGGGTAGGGTGCGTGGAGGCAAACATGACTTTACACAAGTAACCTTCCCTCAAGAAACACAGGAGTCGAGTGCAACACACAATGTGTAGATCATTCATCTTTTCAATCATCTATAGTATTTGTGATCAGTTTTCTGCAGGCACCAACTGGATGACACTGTGGGCATGACAGAGAAACAGAAGGCTGGTAGCAAACTAGCTGCCATACAAACTTGATTCAACACACCTGCTGATGATGACACCATCTGCCTCGTTCAAGATGCCTTTGAAGTTCAGCAGAGACTGCCTGCTCTCAAGTTTGGCGAAGATTTTGGTGTTTTGCAGACCCACGGCATCCAGGAATGCGCGAGCCTCGATGACGTCATCAACGGTACGCGTGTAGCTCAGAGAAATGAAGTCGATCTCGTAATCCTGCGAGTGAAAACCCATTTGAGCAGTGTTGGTTGGCTTGGTAGCAGCTAGAGATAGCTTGTCAATAGCAGATGCGCATCTACGAAGAGATAAGCAGAGTTCGTGGAGAATACTGCAGCAGTCCGTTGACAGTTGAAGCTGCACCTGAAAAGACGCTAGCTGCAATCCCATCATGGACCGTGCAAGTACACCTCAAGAAATAAGACAATCTGGCACTCTGCATGTGCCAAAGCGCAAAGCGCAGCCGGACATTTTAGGTATTGAGCCCTACTGGTATTGGCAAGGCGTTTGAGTACGTGTGACCACGTCCAAGCCATGCACGCAAAGCAAGATGCGAACAGCAGTCTCAAGCTGAGCTGCACATGCAGTACAGTTTGCATACAAACGGGCACATGTACATTGGATAAGAGCAGAACGCTGCATAAACCCTTTCCTTCTGACTAAACCATCACAATGGTTTGAAAAGACACAACATGATGTGGCAACGCCGTTGCCTTGCTGAGAAAAAAAATGTCTGATGCACAACATGTTGCATCAGAGCGAGTCTGAAATAAGGCACTCTTAGTCATAGCTCTGGCGGCGGTGGACAATCATTCTGCGGATTCTGCGTCTTGAGAGCTGTTCATGTCTTGTCACATGAATACACGGCAGAAGCACCAGTTGAGTCTGGCAAACGCCTACTCACACTTACCAGTGCGAGTGAGATAAGGCACTCCTTGTCATACTCTGACAGCAATGGCAGGTCATTCTGCAGGTTGAGCAGCTCATCTGTACTGCGCTCCACATGGAATACTGTCAGCAGGCCATCAAGCAGAGCTTCGTTCTTGGCGACGCACACAACGTCGCAGTCATCGGCAACCTCAATCACCTGCATAAGTGAATGAATCACAACAGGCAAGGCTTGTTTGATCGAATTTCAACAACAAACAATGCCTGCACCTAGCACCGTGTAGCAACCCACACAACATCGTAGTTATCAACAACCTCAATCACCTGCATAAGTGCGTGGATTACAACAGGCAAGGGTTGTCTGATCGGTTCTTATCAGTGCCTGCACAGTCAGCACCTAGTATCATGCAGTGACCCACACAACATCGCAGTCATCAACAACCTCAATCACCTGCAAAAGTGATTGATTCAAAACAACCAAGGGGGGTGAATCGGTTTTCAACAACAAACAGTGCCTGCACCCTCAGCAGTTGGTGCCAAGCAGCGACCCACAACAACGTCGCAGTCATCAACGACCTCAATCACCTGCAAAAGTGACTGAACAAAAGAAAGAGGATTGAATTACAACAGGTGAGGGTTGTTTGATGGGTTGTTATTAGTGCCTGCACCGTCATCACATACAGCAACCCACAATACACTAATGGCCCCAGTGCAGCAAGAGGGATGCCACACGAGGTGCGGTTTATCTAGAACCCCTCACAGGTACCACAGCCTCCGAAACGGGGCGCGGTGCCAATGGCCGTAGAGCTATGGCTGGAGGGTAGCTTATATACATACTATGTGCCGGCTGCTTCTGGTGCATTTGATGGACATCAAATGCACCAAAAGCAGCCGACACTCTGATAGAAGCCGGCGTTGTCAGGACCTTATGCAGCTGACGCCCACAAGCAACCATCTGGCCCAGAATTGGTCACTTCAAATCAGGCAAGAAGCTACCAAGAGTGTGTGAAGCCACAGGGCCACCAGTGCATATACTGTTTACACCAGACAGCAACCACAATGGCGCGTGTCCGCACTAGCAAGCTAACAATGCTTTGAGGCTGACAAGCAGCAGCACAGGTTATCCAGGACACCGAAAGTGAATCTCTTATGCAAAGGAAGTCGCAGAAATGACCACCTATCACCATTTCACTCAATTCCAGGAAGTAGCTGAAATGGTGATGGGTGGTCATTTATGCGACTCCTTTGCATGAGAGATTACTGGACAAGTAAGAATGCAAAAACACCAGCGAGAAGCATTCCTTTGTGATGCAGAAAACATCACAACACGACCACAAAGATATCTGCATGTCTGCAGGAAACAAGCAGCAGGCACCAGGCACGGCCAGAAGCGAAAATCACCAAACAATCTGCAGAAGTGGCAACCCACCTCCAAGTACAAGCTTGCACTGTCAGCGCCTGACACCAGATAGCTACCATATGTGTGTGTGCCCACAAAGCGAACGTTGCATATTCTGTTTGCACCCCAGAGCAAGCACAATGACCCATGTCTGCACTAGCAAGCTGAAAATAAGCAGCACAGGTCATCTGGCACTTCAAAAGCCAATCCTTCATGGAAAAAAGGACACCGCAGAAATGACGATGTAGGTGACCCACCTCCAAGTACAAGCTTGCACTGTCGGCGCCTGATACCAGATAGCGGCCCACATACAGTGTGTCCCCTGACTCCATCATGCCGGCAAACTTGCTGTAGGTCACTGGGAGCACGGTGTCTGTGCACTCTACATCTGTACAGCAGCAGCAGGACAACGCATGTTGCCGGTTATATACCACAGAGATACGGGAACAAGCAGTGCCTGCTGATGCTACCATGCCGGCATATTTGATGGAAGTCACTGGAAGCACGGTATCTGTGCACTCAACGTCTGTAGCGGCAGCAGCAGCAGCAGGAGGACAGGCATGATGCCAGTTATGCACCACAGAGATGGGGACAAAGAACCCATGCTGTTTGTATCGCAGTGGGACCCACAATAAAGTGTCCAGCAGGAGCTCGTGCCTGGGATTGAGAACCATGTGGTTCTCATTGCAGCACATACGGTCTCACATTGAGCAACAGGCCGCCTGCCTGATATTGTAGTCTGAACACGCAAGTATGTCACCAGTTCGAGACTAGGTGTTTGGAACACATCACTATGTAGTGATGAGCTGCATACACCTGGGCTCGAACTGGTGACATACTTGGATGTTGAATATATATACTTTCACTGCCATGATATGTCCGGTCCCAAGGAAGGTCCCTGCTGTGTGATTCAGTCAGAGTCCGCCTGTGAAGGAGTACGGGGGTGGCTGCTGTCCACCAGGGAAATGCTGCTGACGCAACGGACATGACGACAGCGGCGAGTGTCTGGTGTTGAGTTGGTAGCCAGCAGCTGAATACTATTGATGATCATTCCTATCTGCCATGTCTTGTCAAGGTAGCACCATGTGCGGCGGTGGCTTTGCAGGCTTGCTAATGGTGCTGCTTCTAGTGCTGCTGCTCAAGTTATGGGCAGAACGGCCCAGCAGTGTCCAATCATTCAATGCTGCCAGCCTATTGTCAGACAATTGATTGACTAGGAACTATGTGACGCGGCCTGTTTCCTGCACCACTGTGCCTGCTGCTGTGTGACTTCCAGCAGGCCTTTGTTTCATTTCGAAAGGCACATGCATGGAAACCTGGATGTGGGACCATTGGCCCTGGCGCTGAACTCCGATATTGCTGTGGACTTTGACAATCACCATCAGCCAGCAAAGGCTCTGCTTTGATTTGCTGTATTGCATGATACATGGCAAGCGCCGTCAATCACTGCCTCATACTCGCCACATCAAAACAGCAAACAGACCCAAAACAGACGCTATGGCGTACATCAAGTGGGTATTCAAGTGCGAGTGTGTTACCTCTGGTTGTGAGTGTCAATGTTTGTCCCATCTTGACACTGATCTCCTGACCAGCCTGGTTGGGCCAACCATCAGCCTCAATGCGGAAAGGACGACGAATCATTACCTGCATAAACACAGA
>NSMO01000881.1:0-11685 GCA_002588565.1 Coelastrella sp. UTEX B 3026
TTCAAAGCCACAACGCCACCGAATCTCGCATGCAACACACCTTCCCAAGATACCAACTGCTCAGCAGGCTGCAGGATTCAACTCTTATTGTAACGCACTGAGCGCAGTCAACCCCTGAACTCCCAACTATCCCAGAATGAAGAGATACCAGCAGGCCTACCAAAAAAGCCCTCAGAACCCTGGCTTGACCTATTTGCTGCCCCGCGCCACCATGCCACATTGCCGAGAAACAGCCTGCCCAAGTACTCATCATGCCTGGGTGCTACGAGTACCTAGTACCTAGGGAATTTCACTGTGTCGACGCCAAGACAATGCCACATCATCAATCCCACTCAGACTTGTACAGGCACACCAGCAGCCAGAAGACCCAGGCGCAGCTACTCAGTATCCACTATCTACACATTCACTGTGTACTAAGCAACTTCATAGCCCGTGACACTGCCCCATCATCTATCTCGCTGAGGCTCCCAATCATGTGACCAGCCAGCTCAATCCTGAGGTCTTCATCTGGCTGGTTGGCCCGTGTGGTGCTAGGGGTGGCTGCTACCATGGTGGTCAGGCAACCATGCTCGGTGACATCTGCAGGACGGACAGTCAAGCAGTAGTTTTATCAGTACTATGCCCACCATCGAGGTTGTTTCAGACAGATTTGTGTGCCATTTGCAAAAGAACGCATCTGATTTGGTACCAGCAGGCAGCAGCAGTACACAAGACAACAGAGGTGCACAATTTATGCACGAGTGTAAACACCACATCACAGTATCTGCCATTCCGGGCCATTGACAGGTGTATTCTTTTCACAAAAAGCCCGGACTGCATCAGTTTGGCTGAAGCAGTGATGCACCTGACAACAAGAGCCAAACCTGCTGCTGCCAATGCTGCACGAGCACAGGCACTAGGTAGAACCAGACAGCTGAGTTTATCACATGTGCCAGCCGCTGGAGTTTAGTCTGTGGACTCCGGCTAGCCACAACATCAAGCATCTTCTTCCCTGGCCCACATTCAGCAAAGTAACACCCAGCCAACAGTTGATGTACACTTACCAACATTCAGTGTGCGCTTGATACCCGCGCCCATCGCATCCACGCTGACAATCTTCACACAGAAATCTTCATGAATGCGCTGCACTGCCACCACATGATTGTTGGGCTTGACAATGCCCATGCGGCTGGCTGCGCTGATTGCCTCTGAGAGCACTGCGTCGCCGTGTGGTTGGGGTGTTGCAAGCATGGGGATCAGGCCACGAGTCAGGAGACACTGGCGAGCATTGTGACTGCAAACCACCAGACAAACGAGTAAGACGAATGATAACATGTTGCTTTTCTGAGGGCCACTGGAATGAAGGCAAATCAAACGGGCACAATGCACTTCATGGCTAAGCCAGTTGGCTTACAGTCGCACTGAAACGCCTGAAATTCGTGAAACACACACACAAGCGGAGAGAAAGACTATTTTAACCACTTTGCAGCACAATAACGCTCACCGGCCCTCCAGCTTCCACTTCAAGCTGTCACTAACGAGCCTGGGCACCACCAGCGTCAAGATAGGCATAGGTGGACGATACTTGGCCACCAGCTGCGCTGTCCTGCCTGTATGTGTGTACACCACGATCAGGGATGCTCCCACTTTGTCTGCTGCCCTGACTGCACTGCTGCTGATGCTTTCAAGTTTGCTGATGTAGGGGCTGCCGTGGTACAGGCGTCCGTTGCTGTCACTCTTGGCCATGCCCTGGAAGCAACGCACGGATGTCATATTGACTTGTTATCAAACAGAATTGTTATGAAAGTAACTGGGTAACACAGTGATATTATTGCTGATGCCCGGAATTGCTTATGTAAGGGCTGCCATGGTACAGACGCCCAATGCTGTCGCTCTTGGCCATGTCCTGTAAGCAAACAAATGTGAGTATGTTCGTGCTTTATACACCCATAGACAGGGACTGATACTACAACTGAACATTAGAAAGGGTCAGTGGGCTGCCATGACCATATCCGGCTTTTAGGCATGCCCTGAAAGAAATACAACAAGAATACATTTGTCAATACACAAAGTGACCTGGAGGGAAGGGAGGGGGCAGTGTCAATACTTCCTGCTAATCCATCCATGTGCCTCGAATGCAATGACAGTGCATGGAAGACAATTAGCTGTGAATCAAAACAGATATACACTCCCTTCACTCAACTGCAATCGCCGTAAACTATCAATTCTGCCCCAGGGTCCACAACAACTGTGTGCACCATCTTACAGGCCCTGTAAGATGGTGCACACAGCTGTTGGGGACCTCGCTGTAGCTGCTATCACAGCAGCATCAGGCCGTAAGAGGACTGCTGCTCCTATGCACATCTCACCGGTCTGTGTATCAATACCGGTCTGTGTATCGGTCATGGTTGATACACGTGCCGGTGAGATATGCATTGGAGCAGCAGTCCTCTTACAGCCTGATGCTGCTTAGCATTGGTGAGTCCAAGCATGTCATAGCCTTGATGGCCAACCTCAAGCTACTCGATCAACCACACTAGCAACAAACGTTCAGCCGTAATCAAGACTAGCTCCACTGGCCTTACTCTAAGGCAGGTTGCTATAGCTGCTAGTCTAACGAGCGCCATGGCCTTGATGGCCAAGATCAACCACACAAACCAAACATTCAGCCGTAAAGAAGAGACACACACCACATTTGCATTTCCCACCTGCAGGTTGCCATAGCTGCTGGGTCCAAAGCGTGCCATAGCCTTGACGGCCAACCTCAAGCTACTAGATCAGCCACACTAGCAACCAATGTTCAGCTGTAAACGACACCAGATACACTCCCGTTGCCTACTTGCAGGGTGCCATAGCTGCTGGGTCCAAAGCGTGTCAAAGCCTTGACGGCCAAGCTCAAGCTACTAGATGAGATCCAACCACACTGAACAAACACATTCATTTGCGAATGAGACTATAGATACACTCCCATTTCCCACCTGCAAGTTACCACAGCTGCTGGGTCCCACCGCGTCAAAGCCTTGATGGCCAAGCTCAAGCTACTAGATGAGATCCAACCACACTGAACAAACACATTCATTTGCGAATGAGACTATAGATACACTCCCATTTCCCACCTGCAAGTTACCACAGCTGCTGGGTCCCACCGCGTCAAAGCCTTGATGGCCAAGCTCAAGCTACTAGATGAGATCCAACCACACTGAACAAACACATTCATTTGCGAATGAGACTATAGATACACTCCCATTTCCCACCTGCAAGTTACCACAGCTGCTGGGTCCAAAGCGTGTCATAGCCTTGATGACCAAGCTCAAACCACTACATTGCGTACAACCACACTAACAATAAACGCTCAGCCGTAAACAAGACTCGATACACTCCCTACACTTAACCGCGGGTAGAAATCACAGTGTGTCATGGCCTTGATGGCCAAGCTCAAACTACTGAATGCTTTCCACCACACTCGCAACAAACGTTCAGCTGTAAACGACACCACACACACTCCCATTGCCCACCTGCAGGTTGCCATAGCTGCTGGGTCCAAAGCGTGTCATGGCCTTGATGGCCAAGCTCAAGCTACTGAATGACTCATTGGATGGGATGCGCCTGGGTGCACGCCGGCCTGAGCTGGGAGCACCATCATGATCTGCAGCATGCAGCAATCACAATCGCTACCAGTCAGCCATTGGGGCAGCAAGCACTTGTTCAGCAAGCAGTAATAATGATTGCTACCAGTCAGCCATAGACATACGGCCATTGGCCCCGCGCCAGATGCTTCACAGGTGGATTGTGATCCACTACTATTTTTCATTTTTTACGACAAGTGTAGACCACTGGAGCCCCCTTGAAGGGTCTTGGCTGCCAAATATCGGTGGTGACATCGCCACACTTTTTGTGGGCTGATAGCTTCAGTTGAATAACCATTGGTCTGGTAGTAACCCTCCTCAACTTTGCTGTCAATGCTAGAATCAAGCCGGCGACCCACAAGTGTGCAAGTGCCTGCTGCTGTGATCCTATGGTGTACCAGCTATGGCCACCCGGCTTGCATACATAATCCCGCAAACCTCATGCTGTGTGCAACAGTTGAATCAAACAAGCACAGAAAAATAAGTTGGCCATGTCAAGCTGGCATAACCTACCTAAGTCTGAGAGGTCTCCCTGGCTGCTTTGTGGGCTGATAGCTTCAGGTGAATGACCATTGGTCTGGTAGTAACCCTCCTCAACTTCATAAGCAGTGTCCAACAGATGATCAAAGTGGTAGTGGTGGTCAAACACCTGCCAACAGCGCACATAACAGAGGCATGAATAAGTCTATTTGCTTGAGGTGATGGTGTTGATTGAGCATCTGCCGACAACGCCAAACAAGAAGCTCAAGTCAACTGCACGAGCATACTACCGATGGTCTGGCAGTATCCCTCCTCCACTTCATAAGCAGTGTCCAACAAATGGTCAAAGTGGTAGTGTTGTTCAAACACCTGACAGCAGTGCACACGACAGAGGCATGACCAACTCTAAGTGTCTGAAGTGGTGATCTAAGAGCTTACAGTGCACACAACAGAGGAATGACAAGTTGGAATGCTTGAAGTGGGGAGTCGATTAAGCCAACGCCATATGATATCTTTAATAACATAGTATAGTATGATGGCCACTTCCAATGGACTCCTCAAACAACAATGCATTCCAGGCCACACAGTACAGTGGCAGCAGAATGCATCTACATTGCCTGTCTGGCAATGCCGATCAGCGTCTGTAGACTCTCAATGAATAAGAAGCCATGAACAGTCTCCTGACCCTTGAGATTATCATCCAAACAATCAAGCACAGTGCTTTCTTGGCAAGAGGTGCCAAACAACAACTGCAAAGCATAACACCGGCATGACTGAGTCTAATTGTCTGAAGTGGTGATCTAAGTGCTTGAGGTCCACACAACCTGGCATGACTAGTCTAAGTGCTTGAATTGGTGGAGCCAATTGAGCATTTGCCAGCAACGCCATGTGAATGATTGAATGGCCACTTCCAGCGGACCCCTCAATCAGCAATGCAATCAAAGGCCCAACAGCAGTACAGTGGCAGCTGAATGCACCTACAGTTGCCTTTCTCGCAATGCTAACCAGCTGGATGAATGAATGAATTAAGGAGCTCCGCGTAGCGCTTTGTAGAGAGCGCTAGCGTACGTTGAGCGAGGGTAATGTATGTGTTGAGGGGACCCCACACTCCCGTCCGTCCGCTCTCGTCCCCGAAGGGACGAGAGGTCCAGCGGTCTGCACACACTCTCAATGAAAAGAAGCCAAGAACAGTCTTCTGCCCTTTATATATTCCATCCACATCAGCACAGTGCTTGATCGGCAGAAAGCGTCAAACAACAACTGCAAAGCACGAGTACAACGAGACCAGCGAACCTACCGTTGCCTATCTGGCAACGCTGACCAGTGGTCTGCACACATCCAATGGTGGAGAAGCCACGAACAGTGTTTTGACCCATGACAATACCACCCACATCATGCACAGCACTTGCTCAGCAAGAAGTGCCCAGTAACAACAGCACAACATAGCTACAGCGAAAGCAGCGCACCTTTTCAGCCTGCCTGGCGATGCTGACCAGCGTCTGCACACTCTCAATAGGGAAGAAGCCACGCAGAGTCTCCTGGCCAAGCAAGATGCCATCCACACCATCTAGCACAGCATTTGCCACATCAGTTGCCTCAGCACGTGTTGGGCGAGGTGAGACAGCCATGGTGTCGACCACACGGGTAATAAGCACGGGCTTGCCAACCTACAATTGACAGCAACACGTGCATACATGTGATTCATCATATGCTTTGTGAAATGTGAAGTGTGGGATGCTCCCATGGTGGCTCATTAAACAGTAAGGCCGCTGAGTTCAGATGTGCGGCGCTTGTCAAGATCGTATTGCTTGATGGGCGCCACAATCATGCACAGCTATCATCACAGCCGTTTGTTTCCGACACAAGCACGCTGTGGGTGCTACACGCCAGCGGCCGCCATGCACACAGGGACATGACCATCAGCACATTGGAAGGGTGTGCCGACGCTTGACGCTGCATGATAGCTGCTTGCAGCACAAGGTACCTCCAGGTCACAGGAACATGGTGGTTTGCTTGGGAGGGGTGAGTGTAGATTGGGGTGGCAGGGGGGGGGGGGGGATTTGGAGTTGAACAACAAGGGGGAGGGGGGGGGGGTACCCCTCCCCCACCTCCCCCTAATATGGGGCCACGGCCAATACCCCCAACTGCACTCTGCGTCATTCACACCAATTTGCTGAATGAATGAGTGGAAGAACTCCGCGTAGCGTTTCCAATAGAGCGCTAGCGTAACTTGAGGGAGGGAATGTGTGTCGAGGTTTCCTCATACGCCTCCACAATCCCAGCTGTTCTGATTCACTTACCAAGTTACAGCTCTGAATGAGGGTCTTCTGCACAAGTGCCATCTTCTCTGGGAGACAGTCCAAACCAAGATTGCCTCTGCAAGACACGCGGGCAGAAGGTTTAGCTGAGGCACCGGCAGAAGGTTTAGCTGAGTCACAGACACAAGGTTTAGCCGAGACACAGGCAGAAAGGTTTAGCTGAGACACGACACTTAATGGGACCATGCTGGCAGGCCAGACCCACGCAACCTCAGCGAAATACCCACTGAGTAAAGTGCATTACAGGATTGGATATTCAGGAACTCTGGCGAGAGTATTACTCCTCAAGCATTATAGGGTGCATGGAGGCTTACAAGACGTCACAGGTATTTTTCCCTCAACAACACAGGTATTGAGTGCAACACACAATGCATAGATCATTCATCCTTTCCGAAAGCTGAGCATCTACAGTATCTTGATGTGGGCGTGACACAGAACCAGCTGTCTGTTGGCAAACTAGCTGCTGTACAAACTTGATTCATCACAGAAGCAAAAAGTTCATCAGAGTGTGTGAACATTGAGCAACGAGCATGGAACAAAGGCAGGAGTATGCATCCTGATGAACAAAAGTTGATTCACCCCACCTGCTAATGATGACACCATCTGCCTCGTTCAAGATGCCCTTGAAGTTCAGCAGAGACTGCCTGCTCTCAAGCTTAGCAAAGATTTTGGTGTTTTGCAGACCCACGGCATCCAGGAATGCGCGAGCCTCGATGACGTCGTCGACTGTACGAGTATAGCTCAGAGAGATGAAGTCAATCTCGTAGTCCTGCGAGTAAAGAGTATGACCGGTTTGAGCAGGGTTTCAATGGCTCGCTAGCAGTTGGTAAATTGCATAATAATAGCAGATGCCATCTTCGAATAGATAAGAAGAGTTGGTGGAGAATAGAGAATACTGCAGCAGTCTGTCAAAAGTTCGCAACTGAAAAGACACAAGCTTCAATCATATCTTAGACGTGCGAGTGTACATCAAAGAGAGGAAGTCAATCCATCCAAAAGCACCTCATGTGTGCCAGCACACACTTACCAGTGCGAGTGAGATGAGGCACTCCTTGTCATACTCTGACAGCAATGGCAGATCATTCTGCAGGTTGAGCAGCTCATCTGTGCTGCGCTCCACATGGAATACTGTCAGCAGCCCATCAAGCAGAGCTTCGTTCTTGGCGACGCACACCACGTCGCAGTCATCGACAACCTCAATCACCTGCATAAGTGAATGAATTACGACAAGCAATGGTTGTTTGATCTGAACTGATCCGTGCCGGCGCTTTCAGCACCTAGTACAGCATACATCAACCCACATATACACTGATGGCCCCAGTGCACCAAGGGGACTGCCACGCGAGGTCCGGTTTATCTAGAACCCCTACAGGTACCACAGCCTCTCAAACGGGGCGCGGGGCCAATGGCCATAGAGCTGTGGCTGGAGGGTAGCTTATATACATACTATGTGCCGGCTGTGCTTTTGGTGCATTTAATGTCCAAGGACATCCAATGCACCAAAAGCAGCCGGCACTCTGATAGAAGCCGGCGTTGTCAGCACCTTCTAAAGGCTGACTCCCACAAACAACCATCTGGCCAGGCCTGATCTGGCCCAGAATTAGTCACTTCAAATCAGGCAAGAAGCTACCATGAGTGTGTGAACAGGGCCACTGGTGCATATACTGTTTACACCAGACAGCAACCACAACGGCGCGTGTCCGCACTAGCAAGCTAACAATGCTTGAGGCTGACAAGCAGCAGCACAGGTTATCTGCGACTTGTGAAAGGGTATACCTCATGAAATGAAGATTGCAGAAATCATGACCCATAATCGTTTTACACGACGCCAGTGAGAATGCAGAACAACCAGTGTAAGGCATTCCTTTGTGATGGGGAAAAGATTGCAATCAAACTAAGAGATCTGCATGTCTGCAGGAGACAAGCAGCAGGGACCGGGCACAGCCAGAAGCCGAAATCACAAAGGTTTTGCAGAAGTGGCAACCCACCTCCAAGTACAAGCTTGCACTGTCAGCGCCTGACACCAGATAGCGGCCCACATACAGCGTATCCCCTGACTCCATCATGCCGGCAAACTTGCTGTAGGTCACTGGAAGCACGGTGTCTGTGCACTCAACATCTGTACAGCAGCAGCAGCAGCAGCATGACAGGCATGACGCATTATGTAACACAGTAACAGGGATACAGGCATAAGCAAAATGGCTAACAAGAAGTGTCTTCAAGGACCCTGGCATGGCGGCAAACTTGCTGTAGGTCACTGGAAGCACGGTAACTGTGCATTCATCATCTGTACACCGGCAGCAGCAGCAGCAGGACAGGCATGATGCCAGTTATGCACCACAGAGATGGGGACAAAGAACCCATGCTGTTTGTATCGCAATAAGACCCACATCGAAGTGTCCAGCAGGAGCTCGTGCCTGGAATTCAGAACCATGTGGCTCTCATTGCAGCACATACGGTCCCATTTCAGGCAACAGGCCGCCTGCCTGATATTAAAGTTTGAACATCCAAGTATGTCACCAGTTCGAGACTAGGTGTTTGGAACACATCACTATGTAGCATACCATGTTGCATGAGCTAAACTTCACATCACTATGTAGTGATGAGCTGCAAACACCTGGGCTCGAACTGGTGACATATTTGGATGTTGAATATATATACTTTCACTGCCATGATATGTCCGGTCCCAAGGAAGGTCCCTGCTGTGTGAATCAGTCAGAGTCCGCCTGTGAAGGAGTACGGGGGTGGTTGCTGTCCACCAGGGAAATGCTGCTGACGCAATGGACATGACGACAGCGGCGAGTGTCTGGTGTTGAGTTGATAGATTCGAGCTAGATACATCATTCCTATCTGGCACTACTGGTCAAGGTAAAAAGGTGTGCGCTGGTGGCAGTGCAGGTGTGCTGCTGCTGCTGGTGGTGCTGCTGCTGCTGCTGCTGCTGCTGGTGCTTCGATTGTACGCAGATAGGCCCAGCAGAGTCTACTTTTTGAATCCTGCAAACCTAATGTCAGACTACCAATTCATTAGTTACTATGTGACACTGCCTGATTCCAGCATCACAATGTCTGCTGCTGTATAACTTCCAGCAAACCTTGTTTTGAAATGTACATGCTTGGCAACTTGGACGCAGGAACACTGGCCCTCTGCCGAAACTCCGGATATGCTGTGGACTTAGAAACTATCTTCATCAGCCAGCAAGTGCTCTGCTTTGGTTTGATGTAGTGAACTGTACATGGCAAGCGCCCTCACTCACTGCTTTATACTTGAAACATTATACAGCAAACATACGCCAGAAGACCAATAGTGGCAGTGCCTCATACTCGCCTCACCGACAGGAAACGACCCACATGACCAATGCAATGGAGTCAACAGCGAGTGTGTTACCTCTTGTTGTGAGTGTGAGTGTTTGTCCCATTTTGACACTGATTTCCTGACCAGCCTGGTTGGGCCAACCATCAGCCTCAATGCGGAAAGGACGACGAATCATTACCTGCATAAACACAGAGCACACAGCAAACAAGCACATACACATCTCAACGCTGGCAGGAACTCGGTTGCTGCTTCTCAAAGCATAAGCAAAGTGTCTGGCGGCCGAAGCAGCAGCTGCATCCCAAGAGTCAACTGCAGCTGAACTCTCGCCCCCCCCCCCCACTCATGTTGCAGGCGCTTACATATCATGCCCCCTGGTTGCCGCCTGCAGGAACTTGCCAGGTCATATTAGCCTTGGCAACCACCGGCGGCTGCATCTGTGGCAAGCACACAGCCATCTCAACTAAATCACAGCCAGCACGTACCTCACGGCCGAGAGTGTCCAGCATAATCGCACAAAGCTTTCTGGTCTGCTTCATGGCTGTTTGCAGGTTATCCAGTGAGCGTCTGTGGTACTCAATGGGACCCCAGGTCAGGTCAAACCTGCAGGACGGTACCACACACACCTAAGGTTGCGGTTGAAGCTGCCAGCACAGCACTCTGGACCCCCTGATGTGAGTGCTGTGAAACTGATTGTGATGGATACTAGATGAGTCCTGCGCCAGGTCGAGTCTAGATGTTACGGGCATTCATAAGCATACGCTGTGGGCTATGTTACGGCAGCTGCTAATAGCACGTCCTGCTGCAACTGCACTAGACCCTGTCATGGTACTGCGAAGACGCTGTCAGTGACCTTGCAACTGTCTCAGGTTGGCCTAAAAGACTGTAGGTACTTAATATTCCATTCATCAATCAGCGGTCGGTGTCACACATCGCAGAGCCGCGTGACCACTGATTCTAGTCATCTGAAGGCTGCTGTGCCGGTTGCTATATGGGCACAAGAGCAGCGCGGCCCATCGCTGTACGTTATACCAGACTGTCCCGCCTCAAGCATAACCACATGACAACCACTGAAATGCTGTGAAGGCTTAGCAGTCATATACTGGCCTCAACCACAGGGACGATGACTATGTTGCAGACCACTGCTGATACAACTTGACCAGTTGAACGCACCTTGCAGCAGACATGCCTGCCTCCAGCATAGCCACTTGCTTGTCTACTGCTTGACATGCTGGGCCGATAGTACCAACAACCTTAGTGGCGCAGTAGTTCTTATCTGACGGGTCTGCTGGCTCTAAGATACTGTTTAAGTTCAAATCTTGCAAGAAGTGGCTCTTGGACTTCATGGCTGCTGGTGGCCTGCTGATACTTGCTGTGTGTTGCTGCTGGCGAGACTGACTGCGCTGCTGCGGACTCGCGGAGCGTTTGTAATTAGCGGCCTGCACATGCGAAATCGACATGAGATGAACTATGTTGATGGTGGCATAGACGACCCCAGCAGGTTTCTGCTACTGTGCCTTGGGATGTAGGGCTGGAAACGCTGTGATTGACGGTGTATGCGTAGCCCATTGATGAGGAAGACATTGAGCAAGGGATTGCACTAACCAGTGATGCGTATTAGATGAGGAGGGCCGAAAAGATCTAGACTCTGCTGGCAGACACAGCTGCTGGGCACTGACTTGCTGGCAGTGGAGGTTATGCCGCCACTTTCGAACAATAGCAGCTATCAGGACCAATCAAGAGTAGTTTGTACAAGCCTAAGAGGCCAGAACAATGGCAATTGAGCCGTTCCGGCGAGTTGCACGTGAGAATCGACTGCTGCGCCTTCTGCCCAGCAACTACGGCCTTGCGACGGTGCGGAAGATGCGAAAACTGACGTACCTATTCTCTAAAAGCGACAGCACTAGCTGAAACTATAGCCCTCAAGCGTTACGTGCCTGTCCCAAAGCAAGGAGCTCGATGCTGCCTTCTT
>NSMO01000883.1:0-19843 GCA_002588565.1 Coelastrella sp. UTEX B 3026
CGAGTGTGAGAAGGTCTACGAGAGATAGTTAGGTCGTGCTCAACACCAGCAGTCGGCCACGAAGGGCTTTCCTGGAACTTGAGACCATATATTTCACGTATAATTGTTGAGATCAACTTCAAATGACTTCTAAGGACTAAGCTGCAAAACACAAAACAGTGACCAACCTTCCTGGCTGCAGCCGTGAGTACGCCGTCAGTCCACTCCCTCGTGTCCAGATTCAAGCTGCCTAGCAGCTGCTGACGTGGCATGGCTTTGGGATTCATGCGGTAAACGTGTGGCTTAGCGCCGAGCTTCTCCAGGCCGTGCTCTAGAACCTGCAAGCAGTTGATAGGGTTTAGGGTGCGGTCAGCTGTCGACTGTCGATAAGAGCTAATGGACACCTGCTGCCAGTGGTTTGGAGGGCAGAGATGGTTGCTGGGGCTAGTAAACACTCAGCCACACAGCACGCCAAGTTTGAAAGAGACACCAGATGGACATCAAATTTTAGATCATACACCCCAATTCTCAAGGCTCAGGCGCACCACCCCTTTTGCAGAGCCCTGCTACATGCTAGCGGACACTGTTTGAAGTGGTTTCCAATGGCATAAACAATATCCAGCCGGCACTGCAATATCAGCTTCCAGAGCATGCCCACCTGCCAAAGAGTTGACTTGCCGCTGCCAGAAGGTCCCACAATAATAACACCAATACGCTGCTCACAGGCCAAGTGCAGCTGCAGCATCCGCTCCACCTGCAAGTGAGTTACAGTGCACAAGCCGGACATGACAGCACAAACACAGATTGAGCGCTTGACTGAGTGTCAACTGGTCTGATCCTTTGTTGGTTTCAATGGGCTTCTTCTTGGGTGTAAAGAGCACCATTTCAAATGCTGAGGTATCCACTGTAACTTCTTTCTCTCCCCCAACAGTGGCCAAGAACATCTAAACATGGGCTTGAAGCAACTTAAGACCCTTCTACATGCAATGAGTATCATCGGAAACATGTAACAGCAACTAGTGAGCGCGTATACAGTGCTCAGGCAGCCATGAAAGCCCACAACCGCGATTATTTAAAACCCTCTCTATCCCTGGCTGGTGACAGAAGAGGGCTCTAGGTTGAGGCTCACTGTTGGCACCCCTGTAGGACGCTGTTGATTGTGGCTGGACCCCTAGTCCCACGGCCCACCCTACCATGACATCATTATTACACGCTTTTCCAGTTGAAAGCTGAACACCCAGTGTACAACATCCCTCGGTGATGTTGAGACCAGCACAACCCAACCACAAAGGGATCTGCATGCCCGCAGATAACAAGCAGCAAGGACCGGGAACGCCAAAATCAACTGAGAAAGGCCCACCTGCTGGGCTGTAAGTTTGAGACCGATATCAGCCGCTGCCTGATGCAGTGCCGTCTCCAGCTCTGGATTCGTAGAGTCGCTGAGAGGCGTCCCGGGGAATATATCACCTAGCAGACCCTTAAACCTGCCCACATCTTCAAAGGTGAGGGTGGGGAGCTTTGTAGCACAGACTGCTCGAACCACAATGGCGGTCTCTGTGTCAGGGTCTGGTGTTGCTGGGCCTTTCTGTTCTTTTCGGTGCTGCAGGCAGCACATTAGGCATATAAGAACAGGCAGAAAAATTGAGGTGCTGGGTATACACCCAGCATTGTCCAACTTGACAAAGAAGTCGAACTTGGGCAAAGTGCAGTGATCCAAAGCACAGTTGCGTGCTGTTGGCAGTTCCATTGTGCACCAAGCTGTAGCAATTCAGGTGAATTCAATTTCATTTAGCCGCTCAACAACGGTGTTGCTGCGTCTTGCTACTGCACAGCAGGATACCCACCGCCCATATCAACCGTCCAGGCATTAGCTGGAACAGATATTACCAAAGCATGTACAGGCAAGCATGATGCATGCTAGCTGCCATCTAGCCTTGAGTGGGCCAGGGAAGAAGGTCCCTGATGTTGCGGCTAGCGGGAGTCCGCAGATATAATCCCCCCAGCTGGCACATGTAGTAAACTCAGCTTTTCAAGCATCATGCTCGCAAGCGCCCGAGCACACACCTGTCGTAAGAGCTTGCCAGCTGCACCTAAGCATGCCTTGAGAGCCCTTAAGCCCCAGTCATAGTGCTGCTGTCGCGATAAACCCTCCTTTGACAAGTTAAACAGGGATACCAGCTTGGAAGCCAGAGCTTTTGAGGTTGTGAAGCCTTCACTGGCTAGCAGTACCTCAGCAATCAGGTCATTGTCAGGCACTGACATGGCGATCGGCCTACATGTAACACATGATGAGGGGGGTACGACGGTTGACGAGCTCCGAAGGACATACGGAGCTAGCTTGTGTTCCAAACTGCTATGGGCTAAGGTGCGGATGCGTGCGTGCCCGGCTCAATGCAGTAGCTGATGATTTTGGGCCCTGTAATTCGGCACTGATGGCGCAGCAAGCACCCAGCCGGCCCTGAGATGTCAGAGACTCCCAGCCAAAGCTCAAAGCTCAAAGCAAACTATCTATCTGGCTGTGAAAACAAGGCCCAAATCTCAACTCAAACTGTCTAGTAGATGTATCTATCTATGTGGCTTGCAGACCAGACCGCACGCACCTGAACATCTGCTTGAGGTTGTCAGGCAGCTTAGACCGCCCCCCGTATCCCTTTCCAGCAGGGTTCAGTGTTACGAACACCCCAGCAGCTGGGTTGACATCGACAAGCTTGCCCATGAAGGACATCTGCTTTGACCCTTCTTTCAAGGCAGTCTGCATATGCAACAAAAATTGACAGTTCATACTTTGTTGGATCCATTCATTGTGCATGGAAGTGGCTTGGATAAGATATGTTAGGCTCGACAGCGGGACTGACCCGGGCAACTGGCTCTCAACTCTACTCCTGTGCAATTGGTGTTATTCATAGGAGAAAACTATGCTTGCTGCTAGCACCTGTGCAACCGTCTCCTGCCCAGCCCTTAACACAGCACAAGGACCACAATGGAACCAAGGACAAGGAACTGCGAATGCAGACTACAACCGTGTGCTTGCAGAGCTGCAGTAACTACGTATAATATTGCCTTCACCTGTATAGCTTGCACTTGCTGACTGACAGCATTGACAGCATTGTGACTTCTCTTTATACATAACAGGTGTGCTCGCTAAGCTGACTAGCTCTGTACACTACTGCCTTCACCTGTATAGCTTGCACTTGCTGACTGACTGCACTGAGCACATCCTCCTGTAGCCGGTTGAACTCGTCAAAGCAGCCCCAAGCCCCGCACATCAGCAAGCCAACGAAGATGCGACCCATAGAGCGAAAGTCGAACTCTTCATCACAGTTGAAGACCAAAACCTGATACAACACACAGACAACATAAAGCCTAGTCGCCACGGTGGTTTGCACATGGTTGGAGTGTATTTGCATCTACAATATCCTCACATAAAGTCGTATCGGGCCCAATGCCCGTGGCAGCCTTAGTCAGTCTCGTTTGCGACTGACCATATCATTCAAAGCAGTGAGAGGTTTCTTTATGTAATGTTGCTTCTCTGATGAAGTATCCTCACTAAAGTAGATGCTGGAAGCTTAGCTCTTTGTGGTGTATAATGCTATTGGATTGCCACAGTAAAGTGTCCACTACAGTGCCATTAATGGAGCCAGATTACAAACTATCAGTGTACAAACACTGGAACCATCTGGTGATTGCGATACAGCACAGATAGCATATTCCTGATGCATCTTTGAGTCTGCAAAAGCACGCCCAACCTGTCTAGCCAGTGCTTGACCCAATGCTTTGACCGACTCCGTCTTGCCAGTTCCTGCAGGGCCGTATGGGTTGCCTCCATAACCAAGTGCTAATGCTTGAGTCAGCGTCAGAAAGCATCTGAACAACAAACAACATGAACAACACTTGATACTTCATCTCTTGCAGCGCAGCCAACATGGCGTCTGCATGCCGACTGCAGATGCAAGCATTCTCAGGCAAATACCAGTCAACCAGGTGCCACATGCCAAACATCACAACTTGCCATGAATCACACTTGCCGTCAACATGAACAAATTGCGCTGTGACCGCAGCAAGATGTGGCCTGGTACATAATATCTTCTGGACAGCTGCTTGGCAATGCTGAGCAGCGCTGCTAGCAATAGTAGAACACCGATTGTGGACTCATATGCGTGAACCCTGGCACACATTTTCACACATTTCTCTCAAACTTGCGCTAGCGCTCTTTTAAAAGCGCTACGTGGAGTTCAGTGTTTCATAGAGCTGTAGACTGACAAATGTTTGGTACCTGTCAGTGAGAGGAGTAACAACCAGCTTCGGTGCGTTGCCTGTGTACTCCCAGGTATAACTGAGGGTGGCTTCAGCCATGCACACCGACACACCACCACCCTGGACACAAGACAGCAGCAGCAACGGCATGGAAGGAGAGGCTGGGGGTATGCTACAAATGTAGCGATGACGATGACAATGTATAGCAATCTACATCGGATTCAACATGGGATGCAACAAAGCAGGGTGCGCATGGAATTGCCCTTGAAAATCGCAACATGAATGCACAGCTCAAGCCCACTTTTCTGCTAACTGGATGATTTTCCCAGCCCTTTCAGCAGTACCGCCCAGGACTAGTGCAACTGCAATTGACTTCTATTGCAGCACCGCAGCTGGGGACCGGATTCAAGCTCCGTGAACTTGGCATCCGCCACACAGGTGTGCCCAACAATTGTCAATTGAGTCTGCACAAGCCTACCAACACAAGCCTACCGACAAGCAATGAAACAGTGGCAACAAAGGTGGGGATAGCATAGCGTCCTGGACCAGCCGCAATCCTCTCTGGTCCTTGTTGGCCATCCTCTCTAGACACCAGGCCCATTATGCACATGGCCTCTATGCTACCAGTCTATGCTTACGCACTGCTGTTAAAACTCCAGCAGGCTGGCAATGCTGCAGTAATGGATGCAAGGGCAGGCCCATTGTACATGTTGCTCAAAACACCGACAACCTCGCTGAGAGCAGCACCAAAAAGACTGACATGTACAAACCTCTTCAGCGTAGTATCGCAACTGCCTAGACCATGCCCAATCCTCTGAGCTCCTGGGAGGCCCTTCCCCTCCCTCCCCAGACAGCAAACCCTCCACCACATTGCAGCTATGCATCAGGTCAATGATGAGGCCTTGCTTCTTCAGCTGCAGCAAGTTGTGGTTGCTGCAGTCCTTGGATGCAAGGGCTGTGAGTTCTTGGCGAAGCTCTGAGGCAAGTTGGGGCAGGCTGCCTGATTGGATTGCAGCCTCAACCCTGCATGAAAGTCATTCAAGGATCGTGCTTAGGGCGATTTGCTTTGGGCCAACTGCATGTGCTGATTGCGGTTGCTGGGTTGAGCCACTCGCAGCATAACAACGGCAAATTCCTGGTTGCACACACACCCCGCAACATGCACAGCTACTGCAAGGCACCAGCACGTGCCGATATTCCTTGGACGCCGGGAATCGCCCGAGCTCACCTCTCCGTGAAGCGTAGTGCATGGTAGAGCCCAAGGACTTGTGCAGGTGCCTGGCTGAACGGGTCATTGAGGGCAGCTACTCCTGACAGGTTTGCTTGCAGCGTTGACCGCATGCTACCCGTCAATTGATCCAACCAAGCCTCTATCGTGTCGGTGACCTGCAAGGCATCATTACAAGAATCAAACCAGGGGCTTCATGGCAAAGACACACACCATCACAACAGCATTGCCAATAAGCCTTCTCATGATGTCAGGCACCCAGGAAAGCTCCACATGGGCCAGCATGGCTGCATGTGATGCTTCTTGCTGTTCCAAGCAGCCGGGTTAAAATTGGACCAGTTAGAAACTGTTGAGCTTTCAGTATTGCTTGGACTCCCGACTGCCTATAAGTTGGCAGTATATGCTAGCACCGGCATATAGATGCCTAGGTAATTCAGAAGCGAACGTAGAGTTATGTGGTTGGTATGTTTGTCGGTGACTGCTTGCTGCAACTTACCTTGACTTGTGATGAGAGCTCCACTGACTCCCCCTCTGCCGATGACATGGCAACAATGAAGCCCTGATCCTGGGAAAACCGCACCTGCATCAGCATAGGAATGCACCAGAATGAATGACCTAACACTACTCACTCCTTGGGGGGGGGGGGGGGGCGAATGGCCGGTAGGGTGATTCAAGGATTTAAGATGCCCTGCCGTCACGCAGGCGTAGGCTTCATTCAACATATGCAGGTGTTCAAGGTGACGACTTGAGCTTAGCCCACTCACTCATAACCCAGTGCACACAGCCGCAAAGCATTTGACCGGCAGTCGCACCAGGCAGCAAGTTCCAGCTGTGAACGTATGCCATCGAATCTGGTTCCCAGTCTGACAGAGTCAAAGTACACAGCAGTACGCAAAATCCCTCAGGCGCTGTTGAAGCATGAGGCTCATTAGAGGGTTGCAACTTTTCAACAGCTATCTCAAGACACGCATACATGCACAAGTGGTGGCTTACCCTGTGTATGCCAGCAAAAAGCTTTCTAAGGTGTGTTTGTATGACTCCTAAGCTTGCTGCCTGCCCAAGGATCTCCAGCAGGTCATCATCACCAAGAAAGTAGAATCTGCAGGCCCCAGGTACAGCAATGCTCGATGGAGCAATGCTCAATGGATAAGGGCAGGCATGTTATTTCCTGTTTGGAGCAATAGAACACCTCAATGCACACGTGGGAAGACTGGCTCATGCGGCAATGCTCAAAAAACATGGAAGCACATGTCAGTCTGTCATACGCTATTTGGACTGACAATTTTGGTTGTCTCTTTCTCTCTGCAGCAAGCCTATCGTGCTTGGATACTACTGGCAGCCCCTGGGTGACAAACATACAATTGGTATTCAATGCATTGGTATCAAATGCACCGCATGACACACCTAGGAAAGGCAGCCCTCTTTTCTTCCAGGTACTCTGACAGTGCTCTTTGGCAAGCATCCAGCTGAGCAGCCATGCTTGTCAGGCGAGCCAGGACCCCAGGAAGATCTGCTAGTGACACAACCTTGCCAGACGCCTGCGAGTGGCAGTCAAACGCACACACATGTTCCAAGATACGCTTAGCAATGAAGGCAAGCCGCAGGTTTGACAAGACCGGCGCTGCATGCAGTCACAAGCCTACATGTGGTATCCAAGCAAGAGCAAGTGGATAGTCTGCTCGTGGCGGTGAGGATCAGCAGCATGTGTTAAGGACTGTGGCTGCTATTGCTCAGAAGCCTGCGGGTCTGGTTCCAGGACGGACAGATGATTGAAACGCGGATGGCAGTGAGGAAAAGCTGCATGTGTGACAACAAAACAGAGCATCTGCAGACCAGTCCCTCAGACAGCAATAGACACCATTTGAAGTATTGGTGTGACGAGTCCAAACAAAGGTACTATTAGGTCGAAGATCTAGGTGGATATGATAATCTCATAGCACTGGGAATGCGCCGCGGTTGTGATGACATACTAGTGCACCTGCACCTGCTCAGAGAGCAGACCAGTCGCTCAGACAGCATCAGACGCCACTAGAGGCTTTGGTGTTACTAGATCAAGCACAGGTACTATTAGGTGATAATGTGCTCATGGCGTTGAGGATGCAGGGCAGGCTTGATGACAGACTAGTGCACCTGCACATGCTCAGACAGCATCAGACACCATTAGAGGCTCAGACAGCATTAGACACCATTAGATGTTACTAGATTGAGCATAGGTACTAACAGGTGACAATGTGCTCATGGCTTTGAGGATCCAGGGCATGTTTGTTGACAGATTAGTGCACCTGCATCCGCCCAGATAGCCTTTGACTCCTGTTTGGAGTCAATCAGTGGCCTGGAGTGAGATATTCATGCTGCCAGGTCACGGCTCCATGTAAAAAACCGCCAGCCGTCAGCCAGATGTCGACTGATAGCCAGTGCAAGATTGAACCATTGATTTAGTGAATGGATGAATTCCGCCTAGGTCTTTCAATAGAGTGCTAGCGGAAGTTGAGGAAGGGAAATGTTTGCGTTGAGGTCCACCTGTACGACTTTACATTCCCTGCCGCAATAAACTCTTGAATGGTTTGGATGGTTTGGGACTGTGGCCACAAGCATGCCTACCCACCTCAAGTTGTGCCATGATAGACCTAAACTCCCCATCCACGTGTCTGAATCTCCCGGCTACAGCAGGTAACGCGCCTCTGCTGAAGATAGGAGCCAGGTAGAGCCACCTCCTTTGGATGCCTTGGAGCAGAGCTAGGCCCTCCAGCAATGTGGATAGGCGGGTCTCCCAGGACGCAACTTCATCCTGCAAATGCACCACCGCCAACTGCTTATATAGTAATAACATGCCTCGATCGTGCTCACAATAAGATAACATTGTTAGGCAAGTAGGATGCTCATAACAATGTAGCGGTGTGGAGCAATCAGGGCTCTAGCCTCTGTCTGTTCGGAAGACCGCACCCACAAAACCGAGCCGCAATGCACATGACACGGTACTGTGCCATATGAGATGTCTTTACTTGAACATTTGATACTGGTGTGATATCTTCAAGCTAGCTAGCTATAGCTAACGCTAAAGCAACAAGGCCCTGATGGCACCTCAGTTAGCGTATTTACTGGCCTTCATCAGCAGCACCTTACAACCGCCCACTTGTTTGGCCTGGCTGGTACCAGCGAGTACATCAGAACCTGTTGGCTCAGGGTTCCCCACCCAATGCACCAAGGTTTGCCCATCTAGATCCAGCAGCCGAACCACAGGTGCCTGCTTTCAACAAACTTGTGTTATGTGCCTCGAAGTGCCTCACCTTGAACATATGGTAGTATTGCGACGTCTTCAAACTGGCCACAAGGCTCTGATGGTTCCCCAATTCACTCAGCACCTCTGACCATTCCTTTATCAGCGGCACTCTACCGCCACCTGCTTGCTTGGGCCCAGCTGCCCCAGCGTTGGCTGACTTGTCCGTGTTGGCTACAAAGGAGAACATGCGTTGGAGCGCCCAGAGTTTGAGCTCTGTTAGGGCTTTGCGTATCAGTGCTTCACCTTGCGCCTGTGATACATCACATGCATGTCTGTCAGTGAATTGCAGATTGCACTCGTCTCATATCGCATATCGCCATCCAGACTTTGCAAAACGGAAACAGAAGGTGCTGTGAATGGGCTCTGGGCGTTGTAAGTGGAAAAGGGTGCATGCTGTATGCAGTCAGATATCGAGCCATACATTCACAATCACGCCACAAAAAGCATCAGGCTGCAGGCAGGACAATGCAAGGTTCAAAAGCCCTTGAGAAACAAATCATTGCTCCTCACCATGGCATCTAGGGACTTTATTTGCTGCTGGTGTGCAATGATAGCATCAGCTTTGTCTAAAAAGTGTGCCAGTGACACAGTTTCCTTGGTCAGTGAGCCAGCTTTGAAGCCCAGTAAGCTGAAGAGTTGAGCCCAGTGTGTGTCTTCCCAGTTCATGCCTCGCATGCTGGTCTTGAGGAATGGCAGGCACCGCCTGGACACAACATACACGAGCAAAAGATGTTGTACTTTGGCCACTCTATGATTCAACATGAATCAGTTACCGGGATCAGGCGATACATAGGCCTGTTGCAATTCCCCAACTGGCTGACAACGTGTGCAGCACTCATAGCACGCCTGCACCATTCGCAGGGTGAAGGTTTTGGGTTGGCGTTGTTTGGAAATGGAAACCTATTAGTCAGCAGTCAACCCCACAAGCGTTGCTGCTGCATGCTTGAGTGTCCAATGTAACCAACAGTAGCATGCACACCTGTATGTGTCAATCTCTTGCAACAGAACCAGAGCGATAGCAGCCTTCCCGGGGTCTTGAGCAGAAGCTCCACTGCAGGTACCCTCCCATTTCGTCAAGAAGTCCTCTATTTTCCACACCTACAGACCAACATGCCGTACACAGACACAGGCCATTACATTTGTCACACACAGATGCGGTTAACCGCATTACAACGTTGTAATAAAGTTGTGAACCACTTTCCCTGGCCTTATTACACACAAGTCCAAACAACGTGTGGCTACTGCTGTGTTTCAGATCTACTGGAGAAGGAAATCAACTCCAGGTGGTGTAACATGGACTGTGACAACTATACAAGCATTCAGTTGCCACACGTGCTGACGAGGCAGCCCCAACGAGTCCAAACTCCTTTTGACACATCCATCTGTTGAGAATTCAAAGCTGGCGGCCAGTAGATGATATGCATCAGCCACATGGGCTTGCAAAACATCAAAGACCGTGTCGTAAGTGTGGTGCAGAAGGAGAGCATGTCAAAGAGCAGCACCATATCCACCCCCAATTCCTTTGCTGCATCTAGCCCAAGTACCTTCTACCTACTCGTTGGTCCATCATATTGAGCCAGACCTTATGTACCAGAATCACACTCAGCTAAGATTCCCTGCAACCTCCCAAGCTTGATAGTGCAGGCTTTAGGTCAGGATCCACCACTCGACGGACCAGCAGAATACAATGTAATGGTGGCCGTTGCCGAAGCTTGCGATCACAAGGCTAGAGTGCACTACAACCAGAATTGTCAACACTCAAGCCAGACTTTCATTGTAACAGGTTGGTTCACCTGGTCCCTCATTCTGAGCCAGTCCTTTTGTGGCAGGGTAACGCTCAGCTGGATGTTCCTGCAACCTCCCAAGCTTGATAGTGCAGGCTTTAGGTCAGCAGCCACCACAAGACGAACCAGCAGGATTCAACCGTACTGGTGCCCATTGCTGAGGTGCCCACCACACAGCTAAAATGTGCTACAGCAATACCAAATGGTCAACACTCAAGCGAGTTCATAAATGCCACAAGTTGGCTCACCTGGTCCCTCATACTGAGCCAGTCCTTGTGCGCCAGGCTGTCACGCTCACCAAGGAAGTCTCTGTAACTTCCCCAACTCGCTTGTGTGGAGTTGAGGTCAGCCTCGACGTCTTCAAGCTCGGGTAGCACGGGTGGTGGAACACCCAGTGCCTCACATTCCTGCAGACAGTATGTAGGATTCAGCACTGAAGCTGGGATGTAGGCCAATTACATGCCAGAAAAGCACGCCTAGAGCCCTACGGCCCTGTAGGCAGCAATGGCCGCTATATTAGTCAACAGGCATGGTAGGGAATGTGAAGTCGACCCGACACACACATTACCCTCCCTCAACTTACGCTAGCGCTCCCTTGAAAGCGCTATGCGGAGCTCATTCATTCATTCATTCAGTCAACAGGCACAGACTAGCTTAGAAAGCCTGACGGCCTGCTTGTGTGGGTGTAAGGCATACGTTAGTCCCGACTTCGTCAAGGTGGTGAGACACCCAGTGCCTCACATTTCTATAGACAGTACCTTTCAGCACTAAGCGGGATATAGGCCAACTACATGCCAGAGAAGCACGCCTAGAGCGTTACAGCCCTGAAGGCAGCAATGGAGGTTATGCAGTCAACAGGCACAGACTAGTTCAGAAAGCCTGACAGCCGGCTTGTGATAATGTGAGGTCGGTCTCAACATTTACAAGTTGAGGTAGAGCAGGTGGTGAGACACCCAGTGTCTCACATTCTACAGACAGTAGGAGTCAGCACCAAGCGGGATATAGGCCAAACTAGTGCCAGAGAAATCACGCCTAGAGCCTCGCCGCCATGAAGGCAGCAATGGCAGCTAACGCAGTGAAAAAGCACAGACTAGCACAGGGACCCCCTGTAAGTCCAGCGGTTGCAGATGATCAACACCATGACAGCCAAGCTGAGCTGACCATATCTTTTCCGATTTGCATTGCATTTGTGCACGGACCGTTGCAGGATCTGCTGTGGAAAGGCACTAGCTTGAAAGGAAAGTCCACGGGCACAACAGCTTAATCAAGAACTCGTCCTTTGTCCAGCAAACCTGGTGTGGAAAGGTACTTGCATACCTTGCAAAGTGCCTCTGCCTCCTCCTTGATATCAGCCAGCTGTCTAACAGCATCTTCAAGTTGTGCCATAACAACTGCAGGGTTGCCTGAAGGGCCACTGCGAGGCTTGATGGATTGCCACCTGCAATCAAGTCAGCAAATAAGTGAGCCACAACGGTTGCACCTCTTCGAGGACTGCAGAAGGTAACTGGAGGTAATCAGGTGCCCCAGCAAGCGTGTCACTTGCTCACAACCGTGTTGACTGCAGAGGCAGGAGTGCATGCATCATACAACACACGATGTAGTGCCCGGCAGAACGTAGACCAGGCCTGCGACTGGCATCCACATCCTTGAGCATGTCCTTTATGGTAAAGGCTCTTCACAGAGCACGTCTGCACCTGGCGTTGTGCACCTGGCAGTAAATAGATCTTCAAACGAGAGCTTCACATGTGCAAGAACACAGCTATGGGACAGCCATAGCACGTGTCACTGTAATCAACCAGCTGCCTCTCGGTGTGTCTGCTCAAACTGGCAACTTGTACCGCAGCAACCCAGCAAACTGCAGCTCACCTTGAAGCAAAGCCAGCAACAACGCCTCTGAAGTCTTCGATTTTCTTCTGCACTTGGCCCTGCAAGCCCTGCCTCTGAACCTCCAGATTGCTGTCGTACGCTTGCAACTGACTCACAAAGCTGTCCCAACGCTCACTGAGGCCAGACACGTCTATTAACATGGATGCTGCGTTGGCTGCTGGACCTGCTGCTGTTGCGGCTGCCATTTGGCGCAGAAGACGGTTCTTCTCCTCAATGCGCTTGCGCAACTGAAAACAGGAAATGGCAGTTATACCATGTTGAACAACAATCAAGGTAACCACACCAAGTAATCATCCCAGTAGGCTTGCCATCAGTGCTGAGGGGCAAGGCGTTAGTGAGCTATGACTCACAGCTGCCTGCACAAGGTTGTTGGCTGCTGGAAACGCTATGCTGCAGCGGCCAGCACACCTGTGGCTTGCAGCATTGTACTGATTGTCTTTGCAACTTTCTGGAACACCAAAAGAATGAAGCACAGGTCAACACTGTAGAATCTCATTTAGGCCATCAACAATTTCACATTGCTACCTTCTACCAACGCGCACAAGGCAGTGTTTGTGTTGCCACTGGGGACAATATCACGGTTTCTTGGACAAGCTGTGTACACACCTGCGGCACCTCAGCCAGCCTTGCTACCAATGCTCTGGCCTCTTGTCCAGCTTTGCCAATCTCCTCAACACTTGTGGCTTGCAGGTTCAGCAGTGCTTGACCGGCGGCTAGGAAGTCGTCAATGGCTTGACGTTCAGACAGAGCCTGTTGGCACGGTAGCAACAATATGGCATACTGGTAGAGTGTCCGCCTTTCAACAGTACACACCAGTATATGTTAGCCCCAAAGATTGGCTATGAAGGCTAAGCGTTCCAGAATGCTGAACAATGGCTTGATGCTCTGACAGAGATCCTGTTGGCACCGTATGAGCAACATACAGCATCACATGTTAGGCTGGATAAGGCAGATCATCAAGATTTAGAGGTACCTCAACAGACACTGAGCCTAGCCTCTGAAATGTGCATCTTTGGAGCCCGAATGGCTATGAGGGCTTCAAGTGTCTGGTGTGATGCATGGTCAATTACATACCTTCTTTCTTAGGCTAGATGCCAAAGCCTCTCTAAGGCGCTTTAGCATTTCCTCAAGATAGGCTTTGAATGGTGCCAAGCTAATCTTATAGCAGTCCAGACGAACCTACATGAACGGACAAGCTGGTCAGTAACACACCGGCTCAGCGCCCAACATGGGGAATCAACCAACAAAATTGCCGAGAACTAGCAAGATACCACGCATAAGGAGCCTGCAGGAGCTGGAGTATTACACCTCTAACATGCTACTAGGCAGCGCAGCAGGTCCTTATCAGCCAGTCATTGGATGCGGTACACTAGACGCACCTCATTAGGAAGCTTGTCCACATCATGCGCGGCTTGTTTCAGCATCCGTAAGTTCAGCTCCCAATCCCCTATATCACCACCACTGCTAGCTGCGCTTGCATGGCTGCCATCACTGCTGCTGCTGCTGCTGCTGCTACAGAGCTGCTGCTCAACGTAGTTGTCCAGATCGCCAGCAAAGTCACCGAGGACCAGCCAATCCTGGTACTTTTTGAGCTCATCTGAAAGTGAGGCGAAGAGAGACTCACAAGACTCATAGACCTGCAAGTATGCAATGGTTGCATGTGTTATGTAACATCATGACAGATGAAACCCAAAGGCTGTTGACGGCAACTCTTTCGGTTGCCTGCATTTTTGATAGGATGACAAGCACATAACACTACGGTGATGTGGAGAGAGAGAGAGGGGTAGCAGTGAACAGCGGTTGAATCTGCATTTTAGTAATCACCAACCACCAAGCAGACAACAACTGCATCAGGGGCGAATACTGCTGTGCCCTTCCAAAGGCTTATATAGTTACCTGGGCTATTGCAGCTGGGTCCGCATCAGCTATTGGCGCAAAGAACCCTTGTCTCTCACTCAAGCTGCTGACACCCTTCATTCGAAGCGGCAGTCCCAAGAACCCGTTGAGATGCTTGGCAATGTGATTCATGCGGAGCTCTTCCAAGGGAGGGTCATACTGCAGCTTGTGATGACGGCATACCATTGACACTTCCATCTGCGTGAAACAAGGGGACAGACTAATGTTATCAGATTACATACGTAGGTAATTCAACATGTAGATAATTCAAAACAAGAGAGAGACGGGGGGATGAGAGAGAGAGGCAGTTGAGAGAGAGAGAGAGAGAGAGAGAGAGAGAGAGAGAGGGAGGGAGATGTGTGAGAGAGAGAGAGAGAGGGAGTTGAGAGAGAGACAGAGAGAAAGACGGAGATGATCATCCTGAATGCTGCAAGAGATGAGAGAGGGGGGGGGGGACAACACCCAGCACACCATGGTACTGGTGGTGTTGGTACTTGAGCATGTGTGTGGTGGTGAGGATTGCACTCCACTACCTTTCCACCTGTACACCAACACTTCTAGTCCAAAGCAAAGCTTGCAGCATGCGACAGCAGGCACATGCGATATGATGAGGCGGCTTGCCTGACTGGCGCAGGTTTGCACCGTTCAGCACTGTGATTCTCCAGGAACGAATGAGCAAGCGCGCCACAGGTAAATGATTGGCAGCTTGTCTGTTCCCAGGGCTGTTTTATCAACAAATAATCACTGCTGCTTAACATCGGCTGCACACCAGCCATCCTTAGGTGAAACATCTGAGTACTGAATCAATGACCTTCGGCAGAAGCGGGTACACCCATGTATCTCACATCTGGCAGGTTCTTGTTGATGTTCTCTAGCCCAGCTTTGAACTGCACTTCAAGTGCCTTGTACAGCTGAAAGTCCCAGTGGTGACGCCACACCTGTAAAAAACCACCACAGACACATTTGTGTCAGCTTGATGAATCTGACAGCAACCGCTTATGGCTAGCATGTTGTGGTTGCTCCGTACGTTTGGTTCTGCGGGATGAGTATACCGGCTATGTGCAGGACGTACAATAGACAGTCAGTTTACACGCACTGTGTTTGGCCAGCTGAAGAAAGACACAACATGCAACCCGACCCAACAAGTTACGGTGTTCAAGGTAGGTAGCATATGTTGTGATAGAGGGCGCTTTATGGATTATACACCAAAGCCCCAGTCAGCATTGTTTGTTACCTCCTGCCTGTCTCTGGGGTACTGTGACTCCAGACTGCTGAAGATGTCGCGCATTTCTTTTACAGCAGCTACCCACCTACAAGCAACAGCAGGAATGGCAATAAGCACCAAGGCAGACTTGCAGCCAAGCAATCTGAATCATCATACATCGAATCATTTCACCTAGGCAACTTGAGTAATATTGTTGGTTGCAATCGGTTTCCTATTGGGTGTGGAGAGTACCATTCTAGATGGTGAGGTATCCACTGTAACCTCTCTCTATTTAATATGTACTTGCTTAGATGTATATGATGATTGCATTGCAGATGTTTAACTTGCAAGCTGGTTGAAAAATGATAAACTTGCAAGTCGGCTACAAAATCAAATATAGTCCAAGGCCAATGGCGTCATCTACCGTAGAGAATACCGTCTAAGCTGTTGGAACTAGGTCATGTGACCTTGCCTCCCCAGAAAGAAAATTCAGATCAATGATAACCACTCCCAACCAACAGGCGGGGCTCATGACGCTACTGCTGTGGTTGATGGCCGGCTTTGGTATGGAGTGCTCGACACCCAGCATGCCAACGACACAGGGATTGTAGCCACTACGCCGTAGCGAATCATTGACTCACTTGTCTTTATGCCGCACCAAGTCTGTAGACATGAGATTGACAACTTTGCCCGCCAACACACTATGCCACTGACGCAGCTGACGGTTGGACATGGCCAGCCGCTCCTGCAACACACACAGCAGCAAGCTTGATCGGGCTGCGCCAAGCTCCCACCATTGGTGGGCGTAGCGGTTTGCCTGTGCCAGAGGTGCTGAAGGTGGCTGCACCTGGTGGGTGAATCGCCACCTGCTTGCCTCCACTCAAGCAGTTGCTGTGCAACCTGCAGGCAGTCTCTGCTGCCCTTTTGTCCTGGACCCTGTGACAAACTACGTGCAAGTCGCAGTTGTTCAATGCTAATGAACTACTTCTTACTGGACTGCCTTAGCCTCAACCTCCTGACCCACAGCAGGCACAAAGCTTAGGTCAACAGCCGGGCCCGACGGAATCACTGCGTTGAACAGCTGCTGCCCAACAGCTGAGCCTCACCGCCACGCCGCTGAGCCTGCGAACATAGCCTTCTAGTGCGGACGCATTATGCCAGGTGATGTCCCTGCCAGTTGCATCCTTGGGGCTCGTCAAAACCTGCAATAACACAGGGTGCCAGGCCAATGAAACCACCAACAATCAAGATACCATAAGGTCTGTTATCTGCAATTCACCCCTGCCGCTGCTACTGCCCTAGCTATCTAATCAAAAGGACTGCCACAGCTTATGCTAGGAGAAATGTCAATTGGCTTGTAGGCCAAAAACACTGCATATGGTGTCACAAGATGTGCCAACACAAACAGAGACACAGCACCAATGCCATAAGGTCTAAGATGGGAGGAGTATACAAGCGATGTGCATGGTAAACAACAGACAGTCATCTTATATGCGCTGAGCGCACCCGGCCCATTATGTGTGCTCAAACCCTGCCTCTGCTACCGCCCTAGCTCTTCAAACCAGAAGGAGTTCCACAGGCTGTATCAGGTAAAACATCAGTTCCGTTGTGACCATAGTAAGCCAAGAACACTGCATAGTGTCACACAA
The DNA here is from genome assembly GCA_002588565.1 of Coelastrella sp. UTEX B 3026. Lineage (NCBI taxonomy): Eukaryota > Viridiplantae > Chlorophyta > Chlorophyceae > Sphaeropleales > Scenedesmaceae > Coelastrella > Coelastrella sp. UTEX B 3026. Next base: position 17,162 of record NSMO01000883.1, read on the forward strand.
GAGGCACAACACAGACAGAGACAGAGCACCAATGCCAGTGAGCTGTGATGGCCCACCTTTTCAAATTCCACAGCATCAGCCAACATCATTGGTTTCTGTGAAGGTATCATCTCCGTGGCAATGTTGTTGTAGAAGTGGGCACACTGGTGCAACACCATACCATACCTGCAGCAAATTCATATTGTGTACTGAAACACGTCAGTGTTGCAGACCGTGGAGCAGTTGCTATGTAGTGCAGATCAACAGCACAACTGTGTTGAGCCTGCAGACTGTGTTTTGTGACTCAGCAGGCCCGCACGCAGATCCTACTGGCAAAGTGTCTGACTGTTCTAGCCATGAGCTGAACATGGAACATGATTCAAAAAGCAATCGGCAGTGTTACTAGCAGCTTGTCAAGCTGCCTATCTCTTGCAGTTTGCTAGAGGCGGCCTCAATTAAAAGATAAAGGAGTTTAACATGGCTCCTGCATCCAAGTCTGTTCTTCGGTCTAGTATATGCTGTGATTGAGTGTGGAGAGTCTAGCCTTGGATGGTGAGGTACCCACAGTAGCCTCACGAGGATGCTACTCCATCCTGCAAGTTCACCAAGCCATGACAGGAGGGACTTTGGAGTCGCCTCGACACACGCATGTTACTCTCCCTAAACTCTCTTGCAAGCGCTACGTGGAGCTCATTTGTTCATCCATGCATTCATTCATGAAGCCGATCATACCTGTAAAACTTGCTAGCAGTTTCAACCTCTGCAAGCACTTCACGCCTCACATTGAACCCCAGGGCTTGCAACTGCCTGACTTCCCTCAGCAGGCCCACCAACGCCTCATTGAAGTGACAGCGGATGTGGCTGTTAGCCGCATCAAAGGTCATCAGTCTGCTGGTCTTCCAGGAAGCCATGTCTTGCAGCTGAGACTGCACATCGTCCTGGGGCCATGACAGCATTGCAGTAGTTGATGCGCATGCTGTTGGCAAAACCCTTCTGGACCACTGGGCTTGCCGCAATTCGAACAGATGAGCAACAGCAAGTTGTGTGCATATGCGTATATTTTCAAGAGCACAATCCTGTTACAAAGCTACATGACCAGCCTGCTGCACTGCTTTGATAGCATTACACATCAATGAGACTGTTACTGTAAGGCAAGGGACCCAGATTCCGTGGCAGTGAATGATGGCAACACCCTCCTTTCTTTCAAACTCCGGCCCCTGGGCGTGATGTGCCATTTAGAACCTGAACTGGTCATAGAACCACAACTCACCCCACACACTGCCTGCAAGAAAGCCTTACCTGCCACATTTGGAACATATCCTTCTTCTGAGCCTCCAGAGATTGCACGAGCGATACAGCAGTGCTCCAGCAGCTCCTAAGTGCAGCAGCAGCGCCGGCATCACCGCCATCTGTCCCATTTGCAGCTGCTGTAACAGCTGAAGCATTGCTGCTGCTGCTGCTGCTGGAGGGCTTGCCTACCAGGAGCTGTAGGATATCTCTTACGCTGCTTGCCTTTGCTTGGCATTGCATGAGCCATGATATCCTATCTGCAACACCTGGTAGAAATAGGCAACACAAGCCGATTGCGATCAGCACACTGTTGAATGTTGAGTCAGAGGTAGTTGCAAATGTGGCTTGTACCTGTTGCCGTCAGCAAACACAGCTGAATTGCCTGTGTGGCAGCTGCATGTGTGCAAAACATATGGGACAACACCGTAACACATAAATCCCAAACATTGCCTGGGCGGGAAAAGGGCGGTGCAACTAGCATAGGCAGAGTAACGCGGTGCAACCATCTATATGTACATGTCAGCCCAACACTTGCAGAAACATCTTGCGTTAACCTTACCATGCATGAGTCTTCCAGTATTGGTGGCACCTCTGGTTCTTCCTGCATCTTGCTGGTTGTCGCTTTCAGACTGCAACTGGTCCAAGTACTGGTCAACCTGCAGAAAGCAGAGGCACAGCCCATCCCCTACTTGCCGAACAACTCTGAAACTGGCAACCTTACAGGGCCATCAGTTGCCATTGCATGCACCATCCATAATGATGACTGCCGCAAGCTGTTGCTGAAGTGCCAGGTGGTTGCAGAAGACCGTGACCTACCAGGGCCTGCCCGGAAGGAAGGTTGGTGCAAGCTGCTGCTGAAGTGCCAGGTGGTTGCAGAAGTCCACTTAACCAGGGGTGGCACACCACACAACGGTGTAAACAAACCACACAGCCACCGACATGCTGTCAATCTATGCCGCTGTACATTATCAACAGGGGTGAATAACCCCCCCCCCCTTCCGCACACACCTGCTTGGCTAATGCACTCTGCTCTGCCTGCAGTGCTGCAGTAATCTTTGGTTTCCCCAGCAGCCTGCTGTACTGCCTGAGCTCTTGAAACAGCTGCTGTGGGTGTGCAACAGCAGCAGGAGACTCCATGCGAGCTGTGGCTCCTGCTTGTTGGTTGATTGATAGAGCCATGTTTGGAATGATAACGCTGGCTGCAGGAAGCAGCACAGACTCTTGGTGAGATGCCAGGCTGCACGCTGAACATTCGATTGTGCATGCAAGATCATGCGAGAGCGCTGTGAGGTTGCCTAGCCCGGCTGGCAGCTGCTGGATACTCGAGCCAAGGCTGCAGGACAGGACAGGACAGGACAGGACAGGACAGGACAGGACAGGACAGGACAGGACAGGACAGGACAGGACAGGACA
>NSMO01000884.1:9896-28388 GCA_002588565.1 Coelastrella sp. UTEX B 3026
GGGGGGGGGGGGGGGGGGGGGGGGGGGGGGGGGGGGGGGGGGGGGGGGGGGGGGGGGGGGGGGGGGGGGGGGGGGAGACTGGACGCGCAGAAGTCGGTTTTCGCACAAGTTGGAGCACGTTGAGTTGCTTGTGCGGTTGTGACGACTGCTGATCAGCTGACTTGACACAAATAATTGCACACATTGATGGCCGCGTAAGCAGTGACCCTTTCGGTCCGAGTAAGCGATCATAGGCATCCTGATGCCGATCGCTGCTGATTCAAGCATCTAGGTATTGTAGTGGGGCATTGCGCTAAGCTAGTGCGCAGAGGTGACCCTTTCGGAAAGGGCCTTTCCGTACACATCGTGTCGGACATCACGCTTGCTAAGACGCTGGGCTGCGTTGTTGCGGAGGCATGGTGGCTTTAAACCACAAATGAGATTATCTAACGGCTGCCGCGACACAATATATGCATGCAAACACAAGAACCGTACCTACCTTGTCAGGCTGAAGTTCTGGCAAAGGGTTGCTCGTGACCACGTGACGTCGACGAAGAGAGCAGGAGAAGTAGACCAAGGGGCCCGGGTACCACATACCGTCCCACCGTAAGCTCATGCGTTGAGACCTTAAGCCCACTTGACTGTTAATGACAATAATTAGAGTAATCGCCGTTCGCGTCGTACAGGGAGCCCTGTCGGCCGTGCGGTGCCGCTACACGGTTTGCTCGTGCCACGAGCTGTCGGTTGATACTTGCTGCGCTGGAAATGGTCGCCTCTGTCGCGTTCCCAGTCGCACCCGATGGGCAGTCGCTCGCAGCACGCCTGCCTGTCTGCAGCTTGCTCTGGTGCCGCTGTACAGCTTACTTGTGCCACGAGCCCACTAACCAATACCAATACCAATACTCATTGGGGATTACAGACCCCTCCCGGCTCTAGCCAGCGAGCCAGCGAATGGCTCATGGGACGCATGGTACCCTTAAGGGTGAAGCTTCACTTCAATCGCATGAACGAGCGGCCTCTGACCACTCGCAGGTGGATCTCGGATCCAGTAGCAGTTTACCCCCCTGCATAAACACTGGCTGCACTGGAAACCGTCGCCTGTGCCGCGTTCCTAGAAGCAGCTGGGAAGTACTCCCGGACAGTAGCTCGTCGCAGCTGCAGCACGCCTGCCTGAGTGCAGCTTGTCTGGTGCCGCTATACCGCTTGCTTGTGGCACGAGCGGTCGATTGATACTCGCTTCAGTGGAAACCGTCGCCTGTATCGCGCTCCCAGAAGTAGCCGGGGCAGTACTTCCGGGGCAGTAGCTCGTGGCAGTATGGCAGCACGCCTGCCTGAACGCAGCTTGTTCTGGCAGCTGTATTGCATGTACCGATGTTTTTGTATAAAATATCAGGCATGCGGCCTGTGCTGAGGGTGCGGACCGCACTTCGCAGTCTGCTCCGGGCGTCTTCAATTGATACGTTGCAACGTATACGTTGCAACGTATACATACGTATGTACCCCGCAGCTCATGCATATGCTGTTGACATCGGATCTTGGCTGACTAGGTAGTGCGGCGGTTCCAGCAGTGCCAGCACAATTGCCCAGCAGTGCTGGGCAATTGTATCTGCCGTCTACGACCGCAGCTGCAGCAACAGCAGAGTTGGAAAGCGTGATGTGGTCAAGCAGCACAGAGCGTGTGAGGCGCACAGCAAAGACGTCCCAAGCGTTGAGCCCTTCAGCCACCTGAAAACAGCAAAGACGTCCACCTGACAACAGCAAAGTGCGTTGAGCCCTTCAGCCCACGTCTCCAGGTCAACAAATGTGCATGTGCGCAGGCAGCCCAAGCGTCAGGCTGCTGGCAAGCATCGCAACACGCGTAACTATGCTTAATAAGCTTGTTTATGGTCCCCGTATACCTATTTGCGAGTCCGTTGCCTCATCAAACGCTTGCCCGAACACCTCGTCGGAAAGCACACGCCCGGTCTGCCGTAAATATGAGCTACTAAAGCATATCGCCTGTTATATATGTTATCAGCAACACGTCTGGCTTTAGCGTTCCGTACAGTGTGCCGGGCACCAGCAGTGTGTACATCGCCACCGAGCCTCATCAGCAAGGCCGCTTGCGACAGCCAGTCTTGGTACGTGGCCGTGTAATACGTTTTATGACCCTGTTTCATACCTTTCGGCTATATCGCAGGTGTCGATGTTTTGTCGACGAAACATCAGGCATACGGCATGTGCTGAACGTGCGGATCAGACTATTGTGATGTTGACTGGAATGCGTCATTTGTGCGCGCATTCGCCGACCATGAGCAACGACATCATCGGCAAGAACAGCGCGAGAGTTCATGCAAGACCCTTCCGGTGGTTTGAAAGGCAGTATGCAAAGGCCCAGCAACAGCAGTGGCAGCAGCAGTCCAATCAGCGACAGCAGGGAGGGTACTATCAGCAGCAGCAGCAGCAGCAGCAGAGTCGCTTCGGAGGGGCTTCAGCAGGACCTGGAGTTGGTCATAGCCCTAGGGACCCAAAAGGGTTCAGCAGGACCTCCCAAAACAGCCGCTTACACAGCAGTGAGCAAGAGGTGACATATTAGACCAGATGACCAGCAGACCTGGCAATGTACCTGCTAGTGCAGGAATCTGAGTTGCTACAAATACTTTCATTGCTGCTGCTGCTGCTGCTGCCTGCAGTTCACAGCTGCTGCTGCTGGTGCTGCTGCTTGCAGCTCACACATGATTTGAGCATGCGTATGTTGAACATGTATCCTTGCACATTGCTGTACTTGGGGATAGGGTCCCGGGAATGCAACCACGTCATCGCACCTACATGTCCAGGTCAGCCAGGTCAGTTACGTCAGATGTATAGGAATGCTGACTGTGTACTGTGTTGAATGACAAAGTTTGCAGCCTCCCAACAAGTTGTGTTTCAGCTTTTTCCTAACACATATTTCATTGCTGCCAGCACACCGACTTGCAGTAGAAGGCCCTGCAGACAGGCCATGCCCGGGCCCGGGCATGCCCGCCCCTTCCTATATACAACTCCTTAACCCGCTTTGCAAGCCTTATTGCCGAACCCTGTCTCGTCATAACTTCTGGGTCAGAGCAAAATATTTGACACATATCCAGGTCCAGGACGCCGTATTATACGTATATACGCATATGGCCGTGTCCGTTGAAAACACCTCGAGCAGACTGGTGCTGTGTTTGAGTACTTGGTACTTTGAGTGGATGTCAGGTCTTTGTCTCGTGCGCAGAGCAAGAGTTCGTGTTTGTATGATGCTGATTCGTTTGTCAGGCGATGTGCACTGTGCTGCTTTCTGCTGGGCGATTGTTTGCAATTGTGGTCGTTGGGTTGCAATTGTTGATGTTGATAACCGTTCACATTTCCATCTGTGTGCATTGTCTGCTGTGCATCATGATGTGAACATTTGCAGGTTGGTTCAAGTGCTTTGTTCTGTTCGTGAATGAATGAATGAGCTCCGCATAGCGCTTTCAAGGGAGCGCTAGCGTAAGTTGAGGGAGGGTAATGTGTGTGTCGGGTCGACTTCACATTCCCTACCGTCCGCTCTCGTCCCCGAAGGGGCGAGAGGGCTGGTTCTGTTCGTGACTGTCACTGGGCTCAGGGCACTATTATGTGTTCGGAAATCCCAGGCATGGTTGGATCATCAGGCAGTGCGGTTTAGCGTTCGTCGGTGGTTGCAGGGCTGATTGCTTGGTCGTCGTTGTCAGTCGGTGAGCGAATTTAGTATAGGCAAGTCCAAGGTAAACGCAGTAGAGAGATCCCTCCGCGGTATACTTTCTATATCACACGTACAGTTCTGAATGCCGCGCTAGCTAGCGCTATAGCGTAAGTCTGGCTGTCAAGCTAAGATGTAGGCGCTTTAAAGGAATTTCAGCGCATGCTGTTACAAGGCAGGATTTGAATCTGTAACAACCGACCTCCTGACCCTGCAACATTAGAGGCCGAGCCGCTATCAAACGATACTCCATGCGTAGAGTTTGTAAGTGTATCAGCAACCGCTTGTGGCAGCACTTTCCGTGGAAGCAAGGGCGGAAACGCCGGGAGTGCGGTGGTTATTGAGCTGCCAGCACATGCTTGTGCGCTGAAAAGCTACAGAAGCCTTTTAGTAGTGGTGAAATTGCTTGGTGAGCTCCTCAACCGCCGAGGGCTTCAACGAAAGGCATGGACGACGACAGTAGCTTGAAGGCTGTTGTGGCATCCCGCCTGAAATCACGAGTAGCAGAGCTTGAGGAGCAAAACGCTACCCTACATAGTGACAAGGAGTCCTTATTGGCGCAGCTGAACGCACTGCAGCAGGTACCAGTCATTTGCTGCAGAGTATACAGGGTTTGCAGCAGCAGTCAACCGCGTGCTGATTGCTTGCTTTGTTCATGTATGTTGTTTAAGACCCTGCGCCCTTTGCTACTAAACGCATGGTACGTTACTCTCTTCGGCACTTTGTGCGGTCCTTGCTGCCGAAACAAGCAAGCATGTCACCAAAACACATGCGCCTGTTTCGGTTAAGGAATATTCCTTCGGCAATTCCTTTAGGCCGATCACCCCGCGGATTAATATTAATCCAACAGAGTCAGCTGCTGAATGGTTTGGTTTAATATTAATCCAACAGAGTCAGCTGCTGAATGGTTTGCGCAAGTGCAAAAACCTAGCAAACATCGCAGACTGCACACCTGTCACCGCTTGCAGAGTCGCAACGAAGGAGTCTCTGAACTCAGCCAGCTCAAGCTTGCTCACAGGCAGCAGCTCGCAGCCTTCCACCATGAAGCAGCACAACTCAAAACCCAGGTCAGCATTAGCTACGCCGTATTCAGCAGGCTCACAATCTACAAGGCAGAGTATGAGTGTGCCACAGCCGCCAGCATCTGTGGCAGCATAGCAATGTAATTCATGCATGTGCAGGACAGCTGAACCAGTCCCTGCATGCAGCGGCAGACAGTGTCCCTGCATGCAGGACAAAAATGGCAGGACCCACTGTGGTGATGATGACATTGGCGGTCTATGTGTCCTGTTACCGCTCGAACAGATCATCAGTTGTGCTTGGATAGTTTTGGGCTCACTGTGTGTCTGCTATCACCCTGCAGTTGGCTGATGCACTCGCTGCTGCAGCTGAAAGCCGGCCCCAAGTTGATGCAGCCAGAGCAGAGGTCCATGCACTACTGGCAGCAAGAGAAGGAGGCAGCAGTGTCCTCAGAGCAAAGGTGGGTTGCTACTCCAGCACAAACTGTTTTCGAGTAACCTGGTTGAGAAGTCCTGCACCACTTTTGTGTTCACAGGCCCAAGGCTGTGCCTGCTGTATATTGCCCGCTGTTTCACCCGCTGATTCAATCCAGGCTGGCAAAGGTCCCCGGTATGTCAATGTTGGCAGCAACACACGGCAGCTCAGTCAGACCATACCACACACTGCAACAGTGCCCCGAGGGCACTTCAGCCCACTTTATACCTGAGCATCTGCGGTGCTGCAAGCTTACCGACACACCAGAATGACGTTCGTTAAGTTCGCAGTGTACTTGCTAGACTCTGATGTGTGACCTGTCATGGTTGTGCAGGTGACACAGCTTGAGTCCCAGCTGGCTGCCAAGACCAAAGAAGCTACCACGCTGGCCAGGAAGCTGGGAGCAGCGGACAGCCTGGCAGATGCCCTGGAGCAGGAGCTCAAAAGGTTGCAGCTAGGCCTGGGCAAGATCACCAGTAGGATGCAGGTGTGAGCTGCATGACTGGTATCTTGTGCAGCAGTGGCCTGCTGTTTCCTTGTGCAGCAGTTGATCTTCCTTGTGCAGCAGTGGTCCTGCTGTATGCGGTGCTTACTGCTGTTTTGATGCCTTTGTGCCATCCAAGGCCCCCGTCATGTTTGGGTTATTCTGGGCAGCTTAGGCTGCTCAACAGCCTCACCCAGGTAGCACCTTGGGTCCTTCATGGCTTGTCATACAGCAGTGTCCTGTATTGACTGCCAAGATGGTTGACGGCATGCAGCAGTGACTTCCGTGCTTACAGTCTACTTGCGTATTCATTTGTGTCCTGCAGGCACAGGAAGGTGGCTTGAAGCAGCAGGAAAACAGATTGCTTGAAATAACCAAGGTCAGATTTCCACGCAACTCAGTTGACACATTGTCTGTTTGACTTGTGGGTTGGCGGCTATGAATGGCAGCCAGGCTGCAAGTTTTGGTCATCCTTCCCAAGCTCAACAGTCATACAGCAGACTGTGCTTGCACTGTCATGTTCTGTGCACGTGTTGGCCCCAGTCACCTCATCCTCAATGTACGCTCATGTCTGCAACTCGCATGGTCCTTGCTACGGTTGATGCATACTTCAGTTTCTGTTGAAGCTACTAGAGCAGTGATTGACAGGATGTTTGACACCCTTATGATGGGTATAAGGAATAGAACCCTATCCCAGAGTACATGAGAAAAGAATGGAAAACTGATACAAACAGTGCCTTTGGTGTGTGTGGCTACTGCCACGTAGGCTGGTGAGGGCCTGGCTGACCAGGTTGAAGCTAAAGCAGCAGCACTGGAAGCAGCACAGCAGCAAATGCAGGACCTCCAGCGACTCAGAGACACAGCAGAGGAGTCTTACATGCAGGAGCTGCAGAAACTGCAGCGGCAGGTGCAGGAGGCTCAGCAGCAGCTTACTGATGCTCAGAGTAATGAAAGAAGGTTGCAGGAACAGATCAAGCAGCAAAGTAGGGAATCAGCAGGAGAGATTAAAGAGCTGAAGAGTCAGAAACAAAGTTTGCAGGAGTGTTATAACACTGTCATAACACAGCTGCAACGTTGTGAGCAGCAGCTAGCAAGCCACCAAGCAGCTGCAGCAGCAGAACATGGAACCTTGCAGGATGAACGAAACGCAGCTGTGATTGGGTTGATAGCATTGCATCACAAAAGTACAAGACTGCACGGCAAGGCTCGAGCTGTTGTGAGGGCCGCCGCTGCTGCCACTGCTGCTGCACGGGCTCAGGCAGCAGCAAAAGCTGCACAGGCAGTAGAGTCTGCTGCTGCTGCGTCAGCGGCTAGAGATGCTACAACTGCCGCAGAGGCCCAAGCCCAGGAGTCAGCAGCAGCTGCTGCTGATGCGCAGGCAGCAATGGCAGCAGCAGTGAAAGCGGAGGCAGCAGCGAAAGCAGATGCGGTTGTCGCCAGAGCAGAGGCAGCTCAAGCGAAGAAGGAGCTAGCAGCAGCAGTTGCTGAGGCAGAAAGGGCTTTTGAGGAAGCTGCTGCTGCGGCGGCTGAGGCAGGCGCAGCCAAAGCAGCAATGCAAGAAGCTCAGACTGTAGTAGCAGCAGCAGCGGCAGCAGCGCCAGAAGCTGCAAGCAAACCCTCTATCCAACTGGTAACATCTGCAACCCAGACTGAACCATTGATGCCTGCAGCATCCCTCCTACAGCCACTGACAGCCCCAGCTGCAGCAGTGCAACAGCAGCAGAGTGGCATGGTGTCCGCACAGCTGCAGCAGCAGCATGCAGTGGCAGCAGCAGGCAGCAAGAGATCGTGGGCACCGACAACTGGTTCAGCAAATGTGATGGAGCAGCCTGCTGCTGCCAGACAGAGGGTGGGCAGCAAGGCTACTGTCAACATGTTGCCACAGCAGCAGCAGCAGCAGCCAAGGATGGCTCATACTTCAGCTGCTGTGCCTGCATTGGCATCTTTGTCAGCAGCAGCAGCACCAGCAGCAGCACCAGCAGCAGCTCACCTGAGGCCGCCAGCTGCACACAACCCCACAAAGACCAGCACCACCACCATCAGCCATTTGTATCAACACCGCGCTTTGCAGCAAACTGCAGCAGGCTCCTCCATCAGTGCTGCTGCAGGGGCAATTGTTCCGGGCCCTGCTGCCGCGGGCTTCATCAGTGCTAGGCAAGGCCTGCAGCAGCAGCAGCAGCAACAGCAGATCAAGCTACCAGGTCTGCAAATGTCAGCAGGCAAGCAAGTCAGCTTTGGCCTTGCCCCAGGATCCAATGGTCCTGCGGGATTGCAGCAGCAGCAGCAGTTGCACGGCTGGCAGTGCCACAGCCAGCAGGCCACCATGTCCCAAACAAACCAACCTTGGATGCTGGCAGCAAGTACTTGCGGACACCCACAGCACCGACTGCAGCAGCAGCTTGTCAGAATGCAAGTGTTGGTTCTACAAAAGTCACGAAAGCAGGGCCAGCACATGCAGCTTTGGCTGAGGCTGGCCCCGTGGATGGCAGCACTCTGCTTGGCAGCCAAAGCACAGCATGCAGAACCAGTAGTCAAGCTCATGGTCAGCAGGCTGTTGGGTGCACGGGGCCTGACAAGCACGCTGCAGATCAGCCTGGCAGCCAGCCTGATGACCTGCTCAGGCCTGACAAGCAGGCTGGAGGTCAGCCTGACCCTACAGCACAGGGTCCTACCTGCCAGCTTGATGCTGGCGTGCCCGGCATTCAGGCTACAGATCAGGCTGCAACCGCCAACAGCAGCAGAGTCTCTTTAGACTGCAATGCACAGGGGTCTGCTGTTGTGGCTGCTGCTGCTGAAATAGGATTTCCACAGGACCCTGCAGCATGCCCTGACAGTAATGTCACAATAGCAGCGGTAGCAGCAGCTAGCACACAAGCCATAGCAGCAAGCACAACTGAAGCAGCACCAACGGACAGTTGCTCAGAAGTGAAACATGAGGACATGCCAGAGCAGAACATGGCGAGTGCTAGTGACAGCCGCCAGAAGGCAAGTCCTGCAGTGGCAGGTAATACCTCAGCAGCAGTAGTCAGTGCTGCTGCTCCAGTATCCACAGCAGCAGCAGCAGCACCAACGACTGCTATGGGCATGTTGTTTTGCGCCTTAGCTGATGACAGCGATGCTGAGGATGAGTCATCATCGCAGCAAAGCGCCCGGGCCTTGCTGTGAGAGCAGCTGCATTGCACATATATGGCTGGATGTGTATTTCAGTGTGTGCACTGGGCCCAGAGGTACACCGTAGAATGCTGGCATTGAGAAACTGGGCCTCTGCTGGCCCATTGTGCGCAGGATTGCAGTAAACAGACGCTAGGGATGCCACCCACACAGCACCTACAACCTTATGTAATCAGCAAACATTAGATGTGAGGCGACGTCGCCAGGATTGGTTATGATGGGGCCAACAATGGGAACCATTGTAATATAGTGTATTAGGGCAGGAAGTTGTTGGAACCGTGTGTCTGTACAACAGTCACATCTTCCTGCCCTTGTGTCAACTTCATGCCCTTTTTGTGAGGGCAGAAACTTGTTGGAATCAAGTTGCGAATAACGTTTGAGCGCCCAGTTGCCGCTCTTGGTTGCTGGGCTTTTTGTGCCAAGTCGGCACCCCTTGGCTTGGGGTTCTGCGCACTTGTGGTATGTGCCCTGTTGGGCTTTTGCCTTCTTGTCGGTCACACGGCTGTGGGGCTGCCAGCCTCTGTCCTGGCTACTGGCTGGTTGTTTGGCCCTTGTGCTGAGGCTTTGGCCCAATTGTTAGTAGTGGAAGCTCCTGCTTCCACTAGTGGTAGTCAGATCACACATGCAGTGAAGCAGCAACATGGCACAATCATTTGACAATTTGTGTCTTCAGTGCTGTCAGGTGGCGGCCCCTTGCATGTAGCTATTGCATGCTGTAGCATGCAGCAGCTTGCTTGGAACCAACAAGAAGTTGCTAACAGCGTCGCACAACACCACGTGGTGCACCTGCCTTGCAGTCACAATGGTGCACGGTTCAGCTTGCCTGCCTGCAGGCCGTTTTACTGGTAGTCGGTGTGCTGGCCCTGTTTGCCTACCACTTCAATATGCCTCCCCTTCGTCACATTCATGGAAGTGCGCTGGTGAGCTTGGAGAGGAATGCCGAGTCAGCATAGGTTGACTGAGGAGATTCATACTGAAAGTCACCTTGCTTTGCTGATCGCCACGGTCAATTGTACAATATGTTCAAAGGCTCTTGGCCCTGGTAAGCTGCACACGGCAGTCTGCAGTCACCTTGGTATGAACCACCACCTGAGCCACATGGTGACTTCAATGACACAGCTGCAAGTTGTTTGCCATGTGACTGATCACAAGATTTCAATGGCAAACATGCATCAACACATTCGCCTGACCACAAAAACCTCCTGGCAAGCATGCACCAACACATTTGACTGACCATCAAAACTTCTGTGCAAGCATGCACCAATACATTTGACTGACCACGAAAACTTCGTAGCAAGCCTGCACCAACACATAAGTGGAAGCCAAATAGCTTGCTCAATGCACCCTGCGGCTTGATCACAACGACATGATACAGTCAGCAGCGTTGACAGCACACCCATATACATGGATATCCACATCGATGTAGGATCCTAGGCAGCCGGCAAACCGGCCATGCCAGATTGAATCAAGTGATCGCTTGGTCTGCGTGCAACACATAATCAAACAACATGTTTATATGCGTCAATGAGAGTAATCAAAGTAACGCAAAGTATCAGCAAAGTATCAGCTGCATCTGACAGAAAAAATGTGAGTGTGTCACAAAGCATCAAGCAGATTGGTCTGTAGCTCATGTACTATGATCACACAGGTTCAAGCACCAACTGTCTCTGCCAGAGGCGGTGGCAACAAATATAACCCACAAACACTGGTAGATCTCAATAGACATCAGCCGGCAAAGGTACTGCAACAAAGGCGCTGCAATCAAGCAGTAGGTGGGACACCAACTTGCAACCAAGATCCTGCAGGCACTTGCAAACAGTGTATTTTAACTTAGGCAACCATGAAGATTGATCGCTCTGATCCATCATAGTATACATTTTGGCAGACCTAGTTTGCTTCATGTCCTTTTGATGGAGACCAACTTGTGATATTCAAAAGGATATTCAACAGACGGTATGTAGCTGAGTAAGCCATCCACAAGATGGGTCAATGCAGGGGGTATGCTTGCACAGGAAAACACATTCAAGATTTGCTCCTCACAGGCTTATCAAAACTGCTTTTAAACCACACACAAAATAGCACAGATGAGTTTGAAGTAAGTTCAGAGATACGTTTCCTGGTGAGCATACCTTACAAGAATCTGCGGCTACAACTCCAACATGCCTCAGGCGCAAAAACACATGATAGAACTGACAACGATGACACATGAGTGTGAATGCTGACTAGAAATCTTGCAGTTATCCGACTGGGTTGTGCAGTCAAACAGACCGAGGCCATGAGATACATACATTCGCTCAACGAAGTGTCCTTCTCTCTTTCAATTCAAGAAACAACAACATGGTGCTCAGCGTGCCTTTGACTGGTGCCCTGATGCGACTTTTCTGGACCGCACACCACTCAAACACTTATGTGTCCTATGTCATGCCAAGTGGCAACCACCCTGTGCTAGTTGGCAAAAAACGTCCAGTCGGCAGAAAACATCAAGTCTTTGAATCACAACTAAAGCAGTGTTTATGAATAATCATTTGCACCCATAGCCTGCAAAGGTGCAACCGTTGCACCTTCACTGAGTGAAGCCCACTGTCACATAAACAACACATGATGCTCGTTGTCTAGATGCTACTCAAGTAACGACTGAGTACATGCTGCATGGTAATTGCTCGTCACGAAACACATGGTCCAAAGGACATACAAGTGAGAAGCAACATCTGGCAGACACATGTTAGGGAGCAGCCACAGCGACTCGCCATGATGGTAGCAAAAGAGGCCCTCACTCTGGATAGCTGTGCGTATCATGAATGTACACTATACAACCTTTTGTATCAGGGATGCTAAAGCGCCTCAACCTCTGAAGGAGTCTGCAGCAGCAACATGCAAATGCACGCAAATGCAAGCATGTTCCTCATGCAGTCAGCCACACTGGTCAAATGATAAAATACCTGCTTTACAACGTAACTGTGCACAAACACACTGCGGCAGCCCTTGGAACCACAACAACAGGCTGAGCCTGGTACAGCTAGTGTAGCACCCACCCCCGCAACGGCAAACATGCATGTCAATCAACTCGTCAATAGAATGGACATTTGAGCAACTGTACAGCGTTTTAGACACTGTCGACCACATGGAACAGACGCAAACTTTGCCAAATAGGGTATTTTGGCGCCCCATCATGTATGCTGTCATGAAGATGGTCTAGCACACAGTCTGGCAATGGCAAACATGCATGCTGATCAACTCGTCAACTTGACTGCATCAGGCATCAGAACAACTGTACAGCGTATTACATAATGTCGACCGCATGGAATAGACACAAATTATATCCAAAAAAGCTATTCCAGCGCACCATTATGTGTGAAAGCACACCCCATGTCCAGTCAAGGCCTATTGTGCTGCAGCAGTGGTAGTCCAGTACTGCCTGGATTGATCCAGGACAACCCTAAGCATGCCAGACATCCAAGGAAGCGTACTTGAAAATGCTAGAACCAAAGTATACAATCTTGCCCATGTAATCAACATCATCGATCTTCACAACTAGCTGACCTGTGACAACCGGGTCTTGGCATTTGTAACGCTGTTCCCAGTTGCGAATCAGAATTGTTGTACCGGAGTTTGAAGTAATGTGATCAGAAGAGCAGGAACGAATTCTGTCTCTGACACATTGCCACTGCAGATTGATGGTGGCAATGACGTTGCGTACTTCGCCCCATGAATGAGGGATGGGGACATCCAAGACCAAGCTGCCCCCGTCTTTGGTTATGGTGCATTGCACGGAGTTCTCGGGGAGCTGTATGTAATTGCGGCCAGAGGGATGATCGAAGGAAAGGTATGACTGAAAATATGCGTCATTTGGCTTGGTGACCACACGCACAATGGAGAATGACAGGCTCCACCAACCGATCTGTGTGTCATCTTGTGGTGTCGCAAGCCAATAAACTTCTTCGACATCAACCATCTCTTTAGTGATATGCTGACCTGCACGTACATGAATTTGGCCGTACGTGATGAGACTCATGCATTGAATTGATTATGTGAGTAGTCAACCAGACAACAGTTCATTCAAGCGATTGCGTCATTCGAAGCAGGGTCATTCAAATGCCAAGCCATTCATGTGACCAGCAACATAGGGTGAGGGCGGAGTGCATTGGCCCAATCTCAGCAGATTTTCTAGGCTTACTTCACTAGCAGACTACCCAGAGGGGAGCTGCAGGCAGCAGACATGACAGCAGTGGATGCAGCAAATTTGGGTACCGGCCCAGTGCATTAGGCCAATGCAGTTGCGAGCTCGCGAGTCTAGAGACTAAGGCCTCTTCATGAAAGGGTTTACTTGTACAAAAATATCATGTCAGCAGAAGAACAGATGAACTCGCTGCCCGTGCACAGGTTTGGCGCCCAGTCAACTTGAATGCTTGCATCACAAGCAATCCAGCACCA
Source organism: Coelastrella sp. UTEX B 3026 (assembly GCA_002588565.1). Classification (NCBI taxonomy): domain Eukaryota; kingdom Viridiplantae; phylum Chlorophyta; class Chlorophyceae; order Sphaeropleales; family Scenedesmaceae; genus Coelastrella; species Coelastrella sp. UTEX B 3026. Next base: position 23,174 of record NSMO01000884.1, read on the forward strand.
GTATCATCACGTGGCCCAGGAACTTTTGCCTACCTTTGGCTGCAGGCTGAGCCATGATTGCCACCATCAATGTGCCCAGCAGTATCGTCATAGCCAAGGCCCATGATCGCACCACTTTTCTGCCATAGCTGTAGCCAAACACCATTTTTAACGGATCTGTTCAAGAGGTCTAGAAAGGTTATGTCTTTGGGGCGTTGATCCTTGACAGGTGATCCTGCGAGCAGAGTAGGCAGAAGCGATTGACGAGTATGCAACCAGCAAGCGGATCCCGCAACCCGTAACGTCAAAAACAGGGGCCGGTGGGTTGGGTTGGGGTCGCGGAGAGGGAAAAGGGGACTGGAGTCACAACAAACGGCGGACAATCCTTTTGCTTGAAGCACGTTGAGATGCTTGTGCGATGGTCAGCTGAGCTGACGAAGAAAACAATATGACAGGCACACACTGATGGCCCCGTAAGCAGTGGCCCTTTCGGCCTGAGTAAGCGGTCATAGGCATCTTAATGGCGATCGTTGCTGATCCAAGCAACTAGTTATCGAAGTGGGGTATCGCGCAGAGCTAATGCGCAGAGGTAACCCATTCCTTACATCATCGTGTCGGACACCATATGGTGTCCCTGCATGCATTCATGCAGCATGCATGCTAAGACGCTGGGTTGCGTTGTCGCAAAGGCATGATAGCTTTTGAGCGACAAAAGCAATCATGTACCGGCTGTCTCGTACGCAGTACACGCATGAGAACACAAGAAGCGAGCGCACCCACCTTGTCAGGCTGAAGTTCCGAAAGAGCTGCTCTTATCCACGTGACTTTGCGTGTAGGGATTGACTGCGAGCCGTACAATGAATGATGTTGCAGAAGCAGAAGGGCAGTCAAAGGCTTTATGGCTCTCGAAGCACGGTGCAGTGGGCATCACTTTCGATGAGCGCATCTGCGTCAGCACCGGCCGGTTACATCCCGTCCCTCGGCCATGCCCAATGTTGGTCCCCAGAGCCGCTTCAAGCCGCACGATGGCTGTAAGAGGTGGCGGAGTTGAACGCGAATCAGGCGTTTGGTGCTGCTATTCGTCCTTGCCCGCACTGCGTATTCGGCCTGACCAACGCTGTTGGGCTATGACAGGCTGAAGCCCGTTCCGGGGGTACACTTCCGACCCAACGTTGGTCTGAGAGGCCTGCAGTACTTCCGTGTGCCGGCCCGCGCGAACAATGCCCTTTTACTTTAGCACCTGTCTCCAGAGCTCGGTACGCGTGTCAAAGCTGGGAACGTGCCAGCGATGCGCGCCATGTTCCAGCAGCAAGGGTGTTCTCGCATGTACACATCGCTATAGGAGTTCCAGGCTTATTGGCAGTCCACTGCTGTCTCGACACCCAGTGCGCCTCAAGCAGCGGTTAACGGGCAGCTGCCAGTTGCCACAACAGTAATACAAGGCAACTGTTACAGAGGCACACAAGGCAGTGCGGCGTTGCCAGCTCATCATCGACGACGAGAGATGACAGAAATCCTGCTGCAACAATACATTGGCACCCTACAAGCAGCACTCCTGCACCGAAAAAGTAAGCTGACTGCTTGAACGCTGGCTTGCAATTGCCTGTATGCAGACACACTTCTGCCTTCGAACACGTTTCCCTGCTACTTAGCGTCGACCTCCGGCATCTGCACATCAAGTGCGTCGGTAGGCATGGACAGGGGCGCTGGTAGGCATGGACAAGTCAGCATGAGTCAACTGAGCAGATTCATTGAAATTCACCTTGCTCTGCTGACCGCAACGGACAACCGTACCGTAAGTTCAAAGGCCCTTGGCCCTGGTAAGCTGCAACGAACAGACGTCTGTTGTCGACAGTAACCTTGTATAAACCAACACCTGAGCCACAAGGTGACTTCACTGACACAGCTGGCAGCTGTTTGCCAGTTGAAAGTGTACTCTTTGGCAGGCATGCACAACACTTGAGGAGCGCTCCACTGTGACAACTTACTTAATGCACCCGGGGCTTTAACAAAACTGTGGCACAACAACACAACACTATACGATCATCGTGTATGATACAGTAGCGGCGTTGACAGCAACACACTAGTCAGCCGGCAAACCAGTTATGTGACCTGCATGCCAGATTGCAATCTGAAACCTGTAATTGGTGAGTCTACTAGTAAGTGCACCACGTAATGCGAGCAACATCTTTAGATGCCTCACATAACAGTGCAGATTACAGCAAAAGTGCAAATGCGTCACAAAACATCGAGCACACTGGTGAATGATTGCAATAGCTCATGGAATTCGGATCAAACAGGTTCATGCACCTACTGCCTCTGCCAGAGGCGGTGGAGCAGATGTCCACTCACATAAATTGGTAGATCTTAGTAGGCATTACCTGGCAAAGGTAATGCAACAAAGGCGCTGCAATCAAGCAGTACATGGGACGGCAGCTTGAAACCAAAAATCTGCAGGCAGTTGCTAACAGTGGCTTCGTTGCAGCAAGCATGGAGATTGATCAAACTGTACCGTGTATATACCTTTTGGCACACCTAGTTCGCTTGATGTCTTCTTTGTGCAACCTTCAGCAAATGGCTTGTAGCACCCACAAGATGGGGCAATGCAGGGGGTGATAAGCTTGCACGACACCAACAGCAAGGTTTGCTGATCACAAGCTCATCAAGCATTTGCACCGACACGATTCCCATGTGTGTCACATTGTAGTAGCAACACTCACATCTGCCAAGGGATGCAATCTGTGCTCTTGAAGGCCCTGCAGAACAACTCTGCAATGAGGCTTGCTTTCAGAACTCCCACAAAATGGCCAAGACTTCAACCTGCCGCAGGCGCAATTGTACTTGCAAGTATCATACAGACCTAACAGTGAACTTCACACCGAAGCATGGATGCTTACTAGACATCTTGCCATGTTCTGGCTGAGTCCTCTGAGCAATCGAACAAACCGACGCCATGAGATGCATCCATTTGCTTGACGTAAGTCCTTACATGTCCTATTTCATGTCATGCAGCAACTATCCAGTAGGCAGCAAAGCTGTGTCTCTGAATCACAACTAAAGCAGCATAGCTGCGATGCGTGTACAACTATACAACCTTTGTGCCAGTGATGCTAATGAGCCTCAACATCTACAGGAGTCTACAGCGGCAACATGCATGCAAGCATGTTCCTCATGCAGTCAACGTATACAGTCAGCCACACTGGTCAAATAACAAACATTCTGCTATCAATAGTAGCACATAATGTAACCCTCAAACCACAACTTCAATATCAGGCTGAGCCTGGTACAGCTGGTCTAGAACTCAATCTGGCTACGGCAAACATGCATGCTGATCAACTCGTCAATGCATTGGACTATTGACGAACTCTACAGCGTAATAATCACTGTCGGCCGCATGGAACGAACTCAAACGCTGCCAAATAGGCTATTCCGGTGCCCGGTCATTTACGAGAGCATACTCGAGCTCCAGACAAGGCCTACTGTGCTGCAGCAGTGGTAGTTGAGTACTGCGTGGGTTGATCCACGGCAACCCTAAGCATGCCAGACAATCAAGTGAGCTGCCATTTGAAAGTTTCAAATTAGTAAAGGTGCTAGCATCCAGGAATTCAACACTGCCCATGTATTCAACATCATCAATCTTCACAACCAGCTGACCTGTGCCGAGCCTTGGCAATCACTTGACTACTTAGAATCACGACTTGCTGACCACAACCTTATCGAACGTTGGCACCGACACCTTTTGATGTGTGGTACACATTACTAGCAATGTTCAAGATTTGAAATCTGCCAAGGGGTGCAAGCTGTGCTTTTGAAGGCCGTGCGTCCACCCTACAAGCAGTATCTCTAGTAAACTGCGTTGTCTGTACACCTATACAAGATCAACTGCATCTGACAGCAATAATGTGAGTGTGTCACAAAACATCAAGCACACTAGTCTGTAGCTCATACAACCTGTTCAAACCCATAGTATTTGGATCAAAAAGGTTCAAGCACCTACTGCCTCTGCCAGAGGCGGTAGGAATAAATGAAACTCACAAACATTGGTACATCTTAGTAGGCATTACCTGGCAAAGGCAATGCAACATTGGTGCTGAAATCAAGCAGTACATGGGACAGCAGCTTGCAACCAAATTCCTGCAGGCAGTTGCCAAGTGTGTGTTTGCTAAGGCAGGCATGGGAATGGGTCACACTGTATCATATAAACACTTTGGCAGGCCTAGCATGTTGATGTTTATCTGGGCAAAACCTGTGATATTCAAAAAATGCCTGGGAATGGGTCACACTGTATCATATAAACATTTTGGCAGACCTAGCATGTTGATGTTTATCTGGGCAAAACCTGTGATATTCAAAAAATGCCTGGGAATGGGTCACACTGTATCATATAAACACTTTGGCAGGCCTAGCATGTTGATGTTTATCTGGGCAAAACCTGTGATATTCAAAAAATGCCTGGGAATGGGTCACACTGTATCATATAAACACTTTGGCAGGCCTAGCATGTTGATGTTTATCTGGGCAAAACCTGTGATATTCAAAAAATGCCTGGGAATGGGTCACACTGTATCATATAAACATTTTGGCAGACCTAGCATGTTGATGTTTTATCTGGGCAAAACTTGTGATATCCAAGAACATCCTCAACACATGACACTGACACCACTTCTATATGCGTCACTCGGCAGTACCAACGTTCGAAATGTGCCAGGGGTTGCAAGCTGTGCTTCCGAAGGCCCTGCAGCGCAACTCTGCAAGCAAGTGAGGCTTGCTTTCAAACTACCCACAACATTTTGAACTTCAAAATTTGGCGGCCACATATGAGGCAAGTCGGTAAAAACGTTGACTGGTAAGCACAGCGCACGGAATACTGCAGCTACCACTTCAAATTGCCGCAACTGCGAATGCACATGATGCACCTGACAATCATCACAAAGAAGTGTGTGGATGCTGACTAGAAGTCTTGCAGTTATTTCACTGAGTTGTGCAATCAAACAAACCAACGCCATGAGATGCATGTAATCCCTCGACCAAGTATATTTTCACTCTTGTAACATGACTAAACAGTAACAAGGTGCTCAGCGTGTCTGTAAGTGGTGCCATCATCGGAAGCAACGATTATGAATCATATTGCACTCGAAACACTTACGTGTCTGTGAACAGTCCTATGTCATGGCCATGGCGTGAGGCAACCACCCAATTAGCAACAAACTTTGAATCTTGGCTTAAAGTCACAACT
>NSMO01000888.1:1128-11387 GCA_002588565.1 Coelastrella sp. UTEX B 3026
CTGCAGGGCTTCGTCCAGTTGAAGGTTGTCCGTAACAGCCGCAACATCAGCTGCTTTGTGGAGTTTGACAGCATGGCCAGCGCAAAGAACTGCCATGAAACACAGCAGGTGGGCGCAGACTGCATCAGTAGTGTGCAGGATCTGTCAACTGCTGTTGCGATGTGCCTGTATTACAGCCAGGTCGCTGTCAGTGTAACCCTGTGCAGGACACTAGTGCCAATCCTGTTGTCCACAGCTGTGCTTCAGGTTTGAACCTTTCATCAGGCCTGAAACTTGATCCAGCTCTCAGACAGGCACATTTTGCTCGCGACCTGTTGCTGCTCAGGGTTTCGTCCTGCAAAGCAGCGACAGGGGCCCTATCCGCATTCAGTACAGCAAGAACCCCCTCGGGAAAAAGCGGGATCCCAGCGGGCAGATGATTGACACCACACAGCGGGGAGCACCGGTGCCTCCAGAGCAAGCTGCGGCACTGACAGCAGCTTACCCAGCCAGTTCAGCAGGAGGGTCAGCAGCTACGCAGTACGCAGCTCCTGTAGTGCAGTACGGGGGCCCTGTGATGTGAGGGGAGTGCCGGTGACCTGGCGCAGGGAATGCAAGGTGGCTCAGGTGGGTCTGCGTTGCTGTACAGCAGCAACACAGCAGGGGAGGGATCTGGATTGATTGCAGGGGGATTGGGCTGCATTGCATGTGTCCCGCCAGGTAAGTTGTATGGTGCATTTTGCACGCCTAGTCGGTACACGGCAGGCAGCAGCCGTGTTTGTCAAGTCTTTGCACCTCTTTGCCTTGAACAGCAGTGCCTGCTAGTCTCCATACTGTATGATCTTCAAATTGCTGCCTTCACAACAGATGTTGCTTTGTTGCATTGCATCTTGCACTTGCAGAGCCATATCATGCAGTGTGCATGCCAGCATCTGTGGCACTACATGAGCTCAACATGCAAAGCATACCCATGCAAGCATGTGCTCATTCAAGCGCACCCGCCATGCAAGCAGCACAAAGCATGCAAGCATACAGAAGTGCCTGTGATGGCAGTGGTTGGTGAGCCATGTGGCACACAGCATATGACGGCATGCAGCACAGCATGGTGGCATGTGGTTCCTGCGTCATGGCCAGGACAGGTGATGAAGGGGGTTGTTAGTGATCAAGGCACAGCAGCACTGTCGATTTGCGGTTCAAGAGTTGCTTAGGCTCTAGACTGGTGGTGATGTTGCAGTGCTGAGTGTGTAAAGTGTAGCTCATGCAACATAGAGTGCAAGCAATATTCTGTATACTAAATGAGTGTGTGAAGCTGGCAGTATTGTGGCTGCCAACTTTGTACGCTGTGTGTGTCTGTCTATGTGATGCAAGAGCCATCGTGTTGCTGGCGTGGTCCACATGTCCCTGAGCTCAGCAATCTGCTGAGAACGTGTTTCTGAGTTGACATGGCGAGGCTGAGTGTCCAGCACCGTCTGCCCATTGCCTGTCAGTGTCTTCTCAAGTTCAACACTACCGAGGCACTTGGCGCAGCTGATTGCGGGCTCCTGTATCATGGTCACCCACTCTGGGGTGTGGCCCTGTCTTTACCGATGCCTGTTGAAGCAAGTGACCTGTCCGCGTGGCCTGTCTTTGAGTCTAGCACCTTACCATACATCGTATCTGGGCACAACTGATCTCTTTGCGAGCAAAGATGCTGTTGATTTCGCAACGGGTTTTCACTCTATGCGTAGCTTTCAGTCTAGCTTTCAGGGCGAGCTCACTTCCTTGCGGCGATGAACACGCGTGTATGCAGGCAAGTGATCTGTTGTCCCACGTTTCTCCTGGCTTGTGTCGCATGCTGGCGTATGTGTCGTGCGGCCTTGTGACGCACTGTGGAAAGTTGTTTAATGGAGTCCGCAGCACGGCTCAAGGTCACTGATGCTGCTTGTCGCAGCTGTACAATGTACAGCTTGCCACTGATTGACCTGCTGATACACGTCATCGTTGCATGCAGGCCGTTCGCAAGCGGCTTGAAGACCATAATGCTGGAGTACCAGCTGCTCCTCCGGCCTGCACAAAACGGATAAGACAGCAGATCCACTGGGGAACAGCTACTGCTGCTTACCAGGTATGGCTGCCTTGAATGCCTTCAAAGTTTCTCACAGCACTGCTGCAGCCCATAGCCGGTGGCTGTATGCATACCAGCACTGGCGACTATACAGGACACCGTTTTAACACGACTCTCGCTGCTAGCAGCAGCCTCCAGCAACTATCTATTTAGCATAGTTCAGCAGCAGCACTCGAGCGGTGTGTGTCAAACAATGCTAAGTATGCTAATCTTCTTTGAGAGCCAAGCTGGGCTCAGAACAGCCAGCTGGCGTGGGCCAACCAGTGTCAGCAGTGTTAGCCTAACACTAGGTATGATACCTATCCCTGCTCTGCTAGCTCCTGCCAGATAGAAGGTGGATGGGATGAAGGCGGTAGAGCTCCGTCAGTGTGGGACGTGTGGAGCCAGACTCCAGGCAAAGTATGGATGAATCAAACTGGCAACGTGGCGTGTGATCACTACCACAAATGGCGCAAGGATATCAAGCTGATGCAGCAGCTGGGACTCAAGCACTACAGGTTCGTATGGGGTGGGTGTTGTCCTGCAAGGTGGTGATCTTGCAATGCAGTTTAACTGGCTGCTTGAAACTTAGCTTGACACACTGCAACAGAGCCAGTTGTTCACGCTTCCGATGGTGTGACAGCTGTCTGCAGCACTTGCGGAAGTCAGCCACTGTAGGGCCCAGGCGAGACCTGCACGATGGTTAGAGATGCCATCAGCGGCTGGGGCTTACCCTCAGCGCTGCTTGTTGTCTGAATATCCAGGTTATCCATCTCGTGGCCTCGAATAGTCCCTGGAGGTGTCAAGGACTCTCCAGTGAATCGTGAAGGATTACAGTTCTACCAAGACTTGCTGAAAAGTCTGCATTCAGCAGGAATCGAACCCCTCGTCACGTTGTTTCATTGGGACCTGCCACAAGTTCTGCAGGTACGCCTCTTCTGGGTTTCCTGCATGAGTAAGGAATCTGTGTACCTGCTTCCCTGCAAACACAGCCAACCCTTTCAAGCATGAATGTTGCTGTACCATACAACAAGGCACAGCAATCGGTTGATTTGCGGTTGCTTCATATGTTTCTGTCCCTCACCCCTGGCTGAAGGTCTTGTGCTCTGTAATCAACATCACTATCCCCGCATTCAGCAAGGGTTAGCTCGCTGTTGCGTACGTTCTGAACATGCTTTGCTGTTGTGGACAAGTAAATGGCCTGCAGCAGTGCAAGCTCGTCCATCCACTCTCTTCGTCACTGTGCCACCCGCTTGTGCTACTGCACCACCGCAGGACAAGTATGGTGGCTTCAACAGCTCAGATCTAGTGGATGACTTTGTCTACTATGCTGATGTGGTGTTCAAGGAGCTTTGGCCGCTTGTGAAGTACTGGGTCACATTCAACGAGCCTCTTGTTACATGCATGCTGGGGTATTATTTGGGTAAGCTTGTATGCCGTTTATTCTACTGTTTACTGTACGTGGTGCTGTCCCGCTACATTTCATGATGCAGTTCGCAAGATTGGCTGTGCTCAACTATGTCTAACATTTCTTGTCAGCCAGCTTATTGCATTGGACTGGTATACCGGTACCCCAATCATGCATTTGTGCAACCTTGTCACATGGCTCCAAGCAAGAATAGTCTGATTGGTATGAAGTGTGCAGGCTGCAAGACATAAGTGGTGGTTGGCACATTCAGAAACGTCCATGCAGCACTGCAAGTAACATAGGAGTTGGCATTATCAGTGCTGGCACAGCCGTAGCACGTAGTGTTCATGGTAGATGGTCCTAGCAAGGCAGCTGCTTGTGCATGCGCCAGTGCGCCGTACAGGTGCTTGTAACCACTTGCTGTACCACTTGGGTGCAGCCTTCACTGCACCTATCGTAAGCCCTTGATACAGGTGAGAGTTTCATCACAGTTTGCTTACAATGTCATGCTTGGTTGTGTCACTCACAACACTTGCTGGTCAAGACCACCGGCTCCGTTGGGACACGTACCTGCAAAGTTCTGCAGGTTGCCTCCCTTGAAACCAAAGAGATCTAATTGTCACAGGCCCTGTGACGCGACTGGTGGTACGCAGGAACATTTCCTCCTGGTTTCAAGTCTGGCCCCGCAGGCATGTATCGCTGTGGTCATCATCACTTGTTGGCACATGCCAAGACAGTGCAGCTGTACAGAGAGAAGTACAGCAATTCACAGGGTGGCAAGTTATCAATGGCGGCAGCTGGCATGTGGATGATACCATTCAACATCTCTTCTGAACAAGGTGGGGACTATTGTAGTGTGTTGGGGTGTTCAAGGCCTTTCTGAGGTGGTTTGCTTTGTTTCAAAGAGCTTCGCTTCGCTGTACCATTGAAGTGCAGCTTTATCGAGATGAGTACAGCAGTATAGCAGTGCGCAGAGTGACAAACTGCCCATGGCTGCTGCTAGCATAAGCATGTGGATGACATCATTTGACACATCTTCAGCACAAAGTGGGGTTGCGTGTTGTGAAGAGTGATCGTGGGCAGTGAGAAGAGCATGTAGTGTTTTGTGTCAGCTACTGCAGTCTGCCTTCAACAACCTTCGCTGGCTGATGCTGCTGTTTCGCCCTGACTGTGACTGCTTCTGTGTTTTTGCTGCAGATGTGTCTGCTGCTGAGCGTGCCATGACGTTTCGGTGGGGCTGGTTCTGGGACCCCGTCATAACGGGCAACTACCCTCAAGAGTGAGTGGCTGTGATCAAGCACTAGGAGATGCTGTAAGGATGATGTGTTGTGTGGCATGCACTTCACTATTGTTTGATGCTTGCAGCTGATGTGTTTGTGCTTGTCGGTTAGTGTGTACTTGGCTCCTGCAGGCTGCCACTGGTCACGGAATGGCTCATCGACTGTTTCTCTAGCGTGTGCCCTCAAAACTGCTTTGCGTTGATTGCGCTGGAGACTCATATAGCATGCACAAATTTGTGGAATGATCTGACCTTGGAATTACAATAGCAACAAACGAGCGGAAGTCTCTATATGTGAACTGCCCAACAAACATGACAATACTGACTGTCATTTGGGACCAGGCCTTGTCACCAGCGCTGGCCAGCTGATGCCCGTTGCATGTTGTGCTGCTATGATGCAGGATGTTGAATTATTTTCCAAGTGATGTGTTGCCCCGATTCACCCCTGAAGAGCAGCAGCTGCTGAAAGGCAGTGTGGATTACCTGGGAATCAATGTCTACACATCAAGATTTGTCACTGATGGCCTTGATGCTGATATGGTGGGTTTATCAGCTTAGCGGCAACCTGTATCTGGACGCAGCATCAATACAATGCCATGCCCAGCACCACAGGCTCATGCCAGGCTCACACGTGCATCATGACAGAAGTGGAAACTTCTTGATAGTTGGTGAACATTGCAAGCGAGCATGGATCATGCAGCGGCGAGTTATGAACCAGGCCTTGATGTCTTTGCTGCACTGCAACTTGCTTATGACCGTGTTAATCGCCATGCTCATCTGCAGCCTCGGTGTATGAGTCAAGTCTTGCGCTGCATCAACTGCCGCCATAACCTGCTGTGCTGCCATGTGTGTTTGCAGCCTTGGGTGGAGTCAGAATCCAGTGCTACTGAGGCACCCCTAGGGCCGGATTCAGACGTTCCCTGGCTCAAAGTAACACCAGAGGCCCTGCGAGGCGTCTTAGTATGGCATACAAAGCGTTATGGTCGTCTGGAAATCCGTGTTACTGAGAATGGTTGCCCGGTGCCAGGAGAGAGCGAAAAGCCAATTGATGAGGCAGTCAATGATGCCTTCAAAGTCAAGTTCTATCATGACTATTTGAATGAGCTGTGTAAAGCAGTGGGGGAGGATGGCGTAGATGTGCAAGGGTATTATGCTTGGAGTCTAATGGATAACTTTGAGTGGCTTGATGGATACAGGCCGCGGTTTGGAATAGTGTATTTGGATTATGAAAGTTTGAAGAGGTATCCCAAGCTGAGTGCGTTATGGCTGTCAAAGCACTTTTTTAAAAGGGATCACTACAGAGCGGTTACCTCAAATGAACTGTAGTCGCTGCTAGTCACCTGTAACCAATCTTCATCTGCGGCTGTGACGTGTCCAATGTGGTCTGTAGCAAGCTTCAGGCACTACGGTAGTGCTCTTTGTTGCTTTTCATATCATTGGAATCATGGATTGCAGCAGTCAACCTACCCAGCACCATTTTGCAGGACGGTTTTGTCTTAGGTGGGCCAAATTACTGCTACAGTAGCAGGCGCCATCTGTTACTGTACAAGGGCAGTGCTATGCTGTCACGCAGCACGCCCCCAGCCCATACAGCAGGCAACAAAGCGAGAGACAGCTGACATCAAGAACAGCAGCTTGGAGCCAGAAAGAGAGTAGGGCACTGCAGTGCGCAAAAAAGGCGGCCCTGCCCTGAGGGTCGGGACTTGTGCTTCCACATGAGTGCAACGGCTCAGTATCAGTAATCATATGAGCTGAACTTCACAGCTGCTGTGGGAGTTGTGTTGTAGAGTTCACAGCGTCGAGTAAGGAGCAGAGGCAGCGGCAGTCGTGTATGAAGAAACCTAATCAAACCACGAGGCCTGGGCACTTTGATCGAGGCTGGGTTTCGGCCCTCGGGCGCTGGGAGCAATGCAGCATTGCCAATGCTGCCTTTATACTGTCGACACGTTGCCTGAGGCGCCAGACGTTGATCTGCAGCCCTCTAGAACAGCTGATGCGCCGCAAAGGAACGCTTCGGGGGAAGAAGAAACATCGGCACGCTCGCATCCGCCGGGCGCAAGCCTCACATCATCATGCGCTCTACAGCTGCGGGCGCAGGCCTACAGAGCCTCGATCACGCAATTGTTGGAGAATAGTACACAGCATGTGCCACCATCAGCTGAACATGTCGGGGCGCTTCGTGAAAGTCTGCCGGACGTCGCAGCAATCTTGACATCAAGGGGTGCCTTGCTAAAGGTGCAACTTCGCACGAAGAAATCAGTGAATAGTGTAATGTAGCAGTGTTAAGTGCGTACTCTTTGCGGGTCAACTGTTAGATGAGCTCTATGTCCTGGGACTGAACAACCAGCGAAGTTTTGGGTGCCAGCAGCTTAAGCCGCAAGCGAGGCCTCTCAACTGCTGATAGGTTTGTAGCAGACTCTTGTGCACTTCGCACCGTTAGACACACGGCGCGTTAGCCTTTGATTATCCTGTCCACTTTCTGCCGAGTACTCCAGCGTTTACTGCTGAGCGTTTGACACCCTGATCACTGATGAGCGTCTGACATCTTACAAACAGTCGTTTAGGCGCCACTTGACGCGGTGCAGCAGCGCTGCACAATGCGAAGCGTTCCGCTGAAGGTGGCCGGATGGGTGGTGCTGATGTTTCTCTTGAAACACACGGTTTCTGAATTGAGGGTAAGAAGCGGTCTAGAGGCGACGCCGAAGCTGGCAACGCATTCCCGCACGTGGTTGCATGTCTGACTCTGTACTCGCCGCTCCTCCTGTAGTTGGGAGTACAGCTGCGGCTTCAGGCGTTCACTACACGACATCAACACGCATGTGTTTGCTGTGGGCTGCTTCTTACAGGGCACTGCAGCTGCGCCAATCCCGGGTGTTTCAGCAAGGACGCAACCACCAGGTTCAGAGACGACACAGGCCTACTCAGGCGCAATCCCATGGTGCCCGTCAGCAGGGTCTCCCGTTGTATGGCAACAGATGCAAGGCAGTCAGCAGACGGTACTAGGGAAGACAGATGTCCATGCATGCAGTGTGCTGCCCCTGCCAGCAACAGAGGCTGATCACCTGGCTTATACACAGACGTTACTAGATGTCAGCAGCAGGCCGGGGGTTCATCTCTACCATGTACTGCTGTTAGAGTGCGACAAGAGCTCTTGGCAGTTGTCAGGCATCCAAGACCTGGAGCATGTATGCTTGGCAAACACAGCGGCCTTGAGGGCATCCTGCAACCAATGGTGAGCATAATGCTGCCCGACAATCTGATCTGCACGTAGCAGGGTAGACACGCTTGGCTCTGATTTGCATGAAGCTGGCGGCCTACTGAGTAGTGGTCATTTTATGGTGTTGCGGCATGGCACAATGGTGTGTGCTGTCAGCATGTCAGCTTGGCACGAGCAGCAACACTGAGCTCACGTTTGCTGCCTGTGGCCTGTCTCCACTTGCAGGTTGTTAGAACCTCCAGCTGAGGGCCAAAACACAGCACGCTCCTGTGCACCACCTGGGACAGCCTTTGGCAACTCAGCACAATTTCAAAACAGGGTTCTGGTCCTGCAGGCCCATTGGCGCATGAGTGCTCAGCTCACAGGCACAGCAGTGCAGCTGCCAACACTGACCCTCAAACTTGGTGCAGTGCCAGCAATAGAAGCTGCAGGACCAGCATCAGCCGCATCAGCGCCAGGTCAGCCAGGTCAGCCTGCTCTTTTTGGCTCTTTTGTGGGTTCTGGTGTGTACCAGCCATCCAGCTTGTCAGATTCATTCCCAGCACTGTCAGTCCCAGGTGGAGTGCCAAAGGCTTCTGCCAGCTTCATGTGTGGCAAGCGCTGCACATTCAAGCCGCTTGGCAGGATGACACCCAAGCCGGTCAATGTCGTGGGCTACAGCTTCACAACATTTGACCGTGCAGTTTCTGTGGCTTTGGAGATCAAGCGTGGATGGGCCGGCAAACAGCTAGGACCTGTAATGCTTCAACAGGCAATGGGCAAAACGGCCAAGGGTGTGGTGGCACTTGACAGGCCAATTCAGGTGGGTTCAACTGCAATGCACAGTGCATCCGTCTGCACAGTGCAATGCAAGAGTAACTTGAGCCAACAAGATAGATGCGCTGGCAAAGCTGCAGTGCATTGTGGTAAGTTGTGTGCTGCACCGCAGCAGCATATCGTGTTATGTGTGACCGGTCCTTTGAACAAGGTTCATCATCTCAGCTGCAGCTACACCTGATGCTGTGCTGGAGCATGCGTGTTATCTGCTGCGATGCGCTACTAATTTGCACTCTGGTCCTGTCTACTGGTGTGCATGACAAGCACCTGTGTGAATATGGCTCAGCCTCCCTGTGGCCCCTTTCACTTGCTCCTGCAGTTGCTACCTGGCGATGTTCTCAAATGGCGCTGCACATATGACACTTCAGACATGCCAAGCAGCAGCAGCATCAAAGGAGGCTTCAGCGCAAACAGTGACAGCCTACAGGAGCAGTGCACAGTGGTCCTGCACTACTGGCCCCGCGTTGATAGTTTGCGAGGGTGCCTGTCTGCTACAGTTGATGATGTCCTGCGGGGTGAGAACATGTGCAGCAATGAAGTTGAAGACTTGCTGGAGGTCAGGCAGATTGAGGCCCAGCAGTTCCCCATGAGGTGGGTGCAGGGATCAGGTTGGTGTTGTCATGCGTTCGTGGTCAATGCTTGTGGGGCGGTGCTGGTATTGAGGTCGCAGGAATCCCATGGTGATGCAGGACAGGTTCCTCTACCACAGCAACAATGCCATGCTGACTACAGTACATGGTGTCAAGAGTTTAGTGCAATTACTGCACACCTTTTGCTGAAGTCTTGCACATCTAGGCTGAATTCTGTGGGTGGCTGTACGTGGTACACAGTCTGTTTAGTTCAGATCAATATTGCCAGCTAGTTGACGCTGCAACCCTCTGCTATGCAGGCGCATGTACAGTGAGCACTCCTTCCCCAAGGCCACATGGATGGGTGGTTGGAAAGCAACCCGGATTGTGCTTCAGATGCTTCTTGTCCTCATCACACTTTGGGGAAGTCAAACCCTCCTAGCAAAGTGCAAAGCGCTGGGAAGTTGGCACAGAAGATTCCTGCAATTAGACCCTGGGCAGCAGCGCAACGTCAGTGTGTACATAACCCATCTCATCCTTGATACAGTTTGCCTACTGGTAGTTTGCAAGCCCATGATTGAGCTGTGGCTTGGTATGACAGAAACTGCAGCAGAGGTCTTACCTGGGGAGTATGGGTTCACATACCTGGTGGCGTGTTACATCTTGGAGCTGACCTGGCGCCGGAGTGTCGACGGCATGCTGGCCGTGCACCATATTGGGACAGTGGTCGTCATTGTCATCTTCGCAGGAGAGCTTACAGTGAGTGCAACTGTGTTGGGGTTGCCGGCTTAGCTCAGCTGCCAGTGCTTGAGGTGTATTGCCAGCTCAGCCAGCACTGCAGCGCAGCAAATGCTGCAGCATCTGTGGGGGCAGCTACCAGCAGCCTGATGCTTCACCCAGACCTGACG
>NSMO01000889.1:0-14286 GCA_002588565.1 Coelastrella sp. UTEX B 3026
CTAAGTCACTGAACGTGCATTTGCCCCCTTTCTTTTGCTGCAGACTTCCGCACCACCAAGCTTGGTCGTATGTTGACCCATCAGCTCGTCAAGAACCTGGAGCGCTTTGGCATTGCACCCAAGGGCAGCTTGGAGGTCTCAGGCATGCTTGAGCGGGCAGCAGATGGTCTAGTGGCAGGTGGCAAGCAGGGAATCTTTACACCTCTGTTCTTCTTCTTGGCACGGAAGCCAGATGTTGCAAACGGGCATGCAGAGTAGGCGTAAGGGTTGTAGGCACAGAGCTCTTGAGATTGTAGGGTGGACTGAGAGACCAGATGAGTGGCTTGTTTTTGAGCAGAGTTGGTTTGTAGTTGCGAGCTAAGACATTGTTTGCGGCATTGGCTGTCAGGCTTGCAGACTCAGACGCCCTTTTTTGCTGCAAGGGACATGCTCAAGTACTGTTCAGGATGTGGCAGATTTTGGTAGGCTTCAAGAGCATACGCCATTTGTTGTTGAGTGCTGTGTTAGCGAGTGACTGACTCGCAGACCTGGACGGTCTCGACTTGATGAGCTTTTGGGGCCGTTTGCTGTGCTATCAATCCATTGAAAATGCGATGGTGGTTTTTCAGTCGCCCATTATGTTGGCCTGTCATCTGTGCAGATGCAGTGGAGCACGCGCGAAGCGCCATACATCTGCAATTTGAGCGTCTGTGGCTTGTGTATGGGGTTACAGTGCACAGCATTGTAGTCGTGTGAAACTGACTGAGCTATGCAACAGGTTAGCTGTGTGGTGTGCATCAAAAGATTGTTGAAGATTTGTAGTGTCAGTGCATCGTGACCCAGCTGCACCACTGGGGCTGAAAGGGATTGGGTGTAGTTGCTTGTGAGCATTGCACTATTGCATTTGGGAGGTGGAAGCCTCGGAGTCAACTAATGCACAAACTACGTTTTGATGTAAGTGACTGCTGACTGTGGACTGGGTGTAAGTGACTGCAGTCTGACTACGGCTTGTGCAAGTCAGGCCTGCCATGTTCACAAAGTATTATGAAGTTTTTACTTCTGTTATGTGCTTGCGAAGTGTCCTTATACAGGGACTGCACTTCTTTCTGCTTGACAAGATGGGCGGACTGCCCAAGCAGGCCGGAATGCTCCAAGCATGATTGCATATAGCCTGGCTACTCAGTCGCAAGAAAGAGCAAGGTAGGAGTAAATACCATACCATGGTCATCCCGCATGCAATTGATCATGCTGGACTGAACACTAGAGTAGTCCCTCGGATCGGATCACAAACTATTATGAACTGTTACTTCTGTTATGATCACTCAGAGGATGCCAGTGTCAAATCATCTCAACCCGACATCTGTCAGTCATCTGCAGATGGCAGCCATCATCCACGATGATTGTTACAGTGGCTACCACAGCGGAGTATGTAAATTAGTAGCCTTCTAGGTGACAACTGTTTAAACTGGCCATGCGTACCGACAAGTTAGACGCAGAACCCCATGCACGACAATGCAGCTATTGCCAGCGCATCTCAGTCACTTTTACAGCATAGATTGGTAACATAGAATCAGCTACTGGGTGTCGTTGGGCTCCTGTGAAAATGCACATTACGCCACTTCCCGCCCTTCTTTTCCCAGACACGTGTCTCCTCCGTTGCTATGGTTAGCGGCCGCCCAACTGCATCTATTTTCTGCTGCAGTCGGATGTAGCTTACTACTGCTGCATTGTCACCGATGAGTCGGACCTGAATGCAGGAGTCAGCCATGTAGTTAACAGCAGTTATGAACATTGCGGCAGCATACTGCGCACACTCTATGCATTGCTAGCACTGCTAATAGAAGCTGTGGCTCTATTGCTGTAAGGCACATCATCTGTGCTCTAAGACACATCACCAACCAAGTTGTTCCCCAGGTAAGTTCTCGATTACTTGTGTCTACTGCTGCCAAGCAGTGCATGCATATGGCATATTTGCTGGTGATCCAGCAGTTGTTGGCAGGAGGGTGCCCTTCGCAGCAGGAGGGTGCTGTGAAAAGCTTACAAAGCCGGGCAATGCACTGAAGCAGCAATAGCTGTAGCGCCTGCCACTCCAGTTGCAGACGATGCCGGTCTCTAGAGACAGATCTGTTCATACCCTGTGGATCAGTGTCAAGTTCAACTGGCAAGCATCAGCTGCAGTGTTCTGTACGACGTCGCATGGCGCACAATGCTTACATGTGGCTGCGAGATGGTGTTTGCTGGAGGCTTGTAGTTTTCCCTGGCTGCCAGCAGATCAAAGTAAAACTTGTGGAAAGGCAGACCCTCCACCAGATGTCCAACTGCAAGGCAGGGTTGCAAACAAAAGGCCCCAAAATCAATCAGTGTGCCTGAGGACTAAGCTCGGCTCTTTTAGCCCTGCAATATGCGTCTGTGGGACGTTGGGCCACTTGCCGTAGGCCTGAAGCAAGGCTTTGAGTGGCGCCACTCTTCCGCGGTCTGCTTAGACAGCAACAGCTTTGGCACCGTAGATAGCGCTCTGCAGCAATTCTATACACTGAAGGCACTCCGTTGGGCCAGTGTTGCAGTGGTTCGCTTTAGATGGCTGCAGCTGTGCAGTCTATTGCGGAGATAGATCACTACTGCTGGTCTGTGTTTACGCTCTGGTAAGCACACGATAGCAGTACAATTTTACTAGCATACCTGCTTCAGGTTCAAAAGCTGTCAATGTATCGTCGCACAGGTCTGCGTACGTGGCCCAGTCTCGATTTGCAATGGAGTCTAGGAGCTGTTGCTGTAGCCTAACCAGTTGCTGCTCTGTGGCCTGAGATGTCATGTCCTTCCCACGCCCAAACGCCAGACAGATAGTTTGTCGGCCGCCTGTGTGTGTTAGCTTAGCGCTATGTGCGGTACGGCTGGCCAGGCGGGCCCGCTGCGTGGTGCGATCAAAGGAACAACAAACACTGCCTGAAGGACGCAGGTGCAGCATGCTCAATGTCGACGCCTGCGAGGAGCAAGTGTAAACCCCCAGCTGCAAATTGGCAAGCTTCGGGAATCGCACAGACACTAACAGCCCTGCGTCCTATGTTGCAGTACCGCCAATGGCCGGGACGTGGCATACAAAGATGTCTGCTTGTATGAACAGCTAAACACAATGGCATGTGTATAAGTTTGTGCCGTTCACTCTTACATGACCAAGCCTTGACTCTCACGCTGAGAAGCTGGTCCCCTGCCAATCCTTGATCTTTCAGGGACCGGTCAATGACCTGGTCAGATACATCCAGTTGTATCAAACTTGGATGCCAATTGCCTGGCTTTGATCACAAGGTTCGAAGCAGCCGTTCTATGACAACATCAGCTGCAATGTCCCCAATCTCACACTCAGCAGCACTTGCATCGGCGCATGCAGTGTGTGAAAGTTATTGAGCCATGCAACAGGGTAGATGCGCTAGCAAGAGCTGCGGTGTCATGCATGGGGGTCGCCACCCAAAGGAGTCTTGGGCTGCTCATGACAAAGCTCTTGGGCTGCTCATGACAAAGTGTGTGAACTTTTGTGAGGCTTTGCAACATAGAATGTCAAGCAAACTGCTGCATGCTACATGCAAGGGGCTCGCCACTCGGGATGCTGCTTGCTGGGTTGCAAAATGGGGCACCACTGCAGCACAGGTCTGGTAGAATGCCTTCAAGGCTTGTCAAGAGCTGCTGTTGCAAATCCTGCTGATAAGCCATTTGCTGATCAGTCACGGGTTTGAGTGGCACACCGTGATGCAGATGCTGTATAAGTAACCTAGCCAATGCAACTACATAGATACGCTGGCAAAACTGCTTTGTCATCCAGGGGGATGCTGTGTACAGTTGCAAAGTCAGCCAGTCATCACCACGCAACATATAAGTCCCCTCAGAAGCACAACTAGCATGAATTAGTGGTAAACTCGGGTTGGGAAATAGCATAGGTTGAGGTTGCTATTGCCGCATTGCTGCAGCTGTTCAGACAAGATCCCTTTGGGTCAGCACAAGACATCACACATAGAGCTCACTGTTGACAAGCATAGCAAGCGATTAACTCTTCGAAGCTTATCTGATACGTGTCTGCCCTTGAGTGACAATCCAGTGTCCTGCCGCAGGGCTGTCCTGGCAGCGCGCAAATGTGACAGTCACGATGACTTTTGAAACTGCAGCGACCTTGTCCTCCGATGAACACTCCACTGCATCACGGCTGATGCTGGGCCTTCTGGGCACCACCGCTGTCATGTTGTTGAGTTTGGTTCAACTTGGTGTTCAAGATGGCCAGTCCTATTTTAGCTGACATCGCGTCGCTTGTGCCCAAAGAAGTGATACAGGGGCTAAGTGCTGCCTATAGCTTCTGGCAATGGCTGCCGTTCCCGTATGTGTTCATCGGGCACTGCCTGTTCTGTGCGATGGCTGTTCCTCAGTTCAGGAACCGCTTCATGGTCCACTACGTTGTAAGCTACATCGCTACGATCACTATGAGCATATCATGGCCTCGTGTCTCTGAGCCTTTGGCGCTTATGTGCAGCTCACGTTCCTATGGGGAAATGGAGGAGGACTGACTACTGCAATGCTCCTGATGGTAAGGCACCTGCTAGACCTCGTATTGAAATTGCAAAGAAAAGCAAAACAGACTTCTTTGTTAACCTTGCTTATCCTTTGCACAGGCCCCTCATTCGGCCAAGCTGTCCATCTTTGTTAGCAATCAAATCCTTGGCATATGGACCGTCTGCTGGTAGGTGCCATTCATAGCTCACCTGCAGTCCAGCCCTCTCAGCCTCTTCAGGCCAGGAATTGTCAGCTTGACTCAGCCAGACAAAATGCACAAATTCTCTTATGGCATCCTATACCCACACACTTCAGCTGTGCCTGCCAGCACGTCACAATGAAGCCTGCTGGCAGCCTCACACCACAGATGACCCTCTGCAGCTGCACTGCAGCAGCGTGTGGTACCTAAGCTCTTGACAGTGCCCCAGTCAGCAGCAGCCACAGCACAGCTCAACATACTACGCTGTCCTGCAGGTGGATTGTGAACTACTTCCCAGGAGGGTTGCCATACATGATCCTTGACCAGTGGTATATCAAGGTACTCCTTACTGCTGGACAACAGCACCAGCACTCGATGCTTGCTTGTAGTACACATGTTATATCTCCGGTAGTCTCCTGTAGTCTGCAATGTGCAGCAAACAGTCTGTCATAGCTAATCATAAGACAGTGCAGCCGTTGCAGACATCTTGAGGTATGCGCTCCAGTAGTATATCAACTGTGCGGAGGCCCCTACAGTGCTGTGTATTGCAGTTCTTGCTGTGCTTTGGCCAGAGCTTGTGAGTCGACCAAAGTCGTATTTGCCTATCTGCAGGTGTTCATCAAGTCTTGTACAGCGCTGCTGAGGGCGCTGCTGATTGTAGGCAGGGTAAGACCATCAGCACTTCGAAGTACTGCAGCGTGGTAAACTGCATGCTTATTGCTACAGCGTTGTGTTTCTGGCCCTGGTCTATCTCATACAAGATGCCAACACTCTGCTTCAAAGCGTAGCTCCGCTGCATGGCAAATCTCATGCCAGTTGGCCGTGTGACGCCACGCTGTCGTAAATCCTGCAGCTGCACAACACAGTATATTTGTTGCTTCCTAGGTGGACCTTGGTGTCAAGCTGTACCCTGGCATTGTCGCTGCACCGCTAGTGCTCGGCACGCTGGCCGGATGTGGAGGCCGCCTTATCGCCGATGCAATGCTTCACGGCTATGCTGAGATGCCAGGATTGGCCGAGCTGACATCACCTGGGTTTGTCAGCCGCTCAGCATTCATGGCAGCAACCACTTACTACCTGTTGGGATACGTTCTGGAGCTGTTGCCTCTTAGTGCTGCTGCGGGACTTGTCATCACCACACTGGTAAGCAGGAGGAAGCTGCATACAACACTTGTTGGCCATAGACCTTGGACCTGTTCGTTGCCTCATCGTGGTATGACACTGATAATGCTATGCAGCATAGGTGCTTTCGTCCGCTTGATGATGCGACTGGTTTGATAGGCGAGTGTACAAGATTGCACCTGCACTTTCACATGCCAAGGTGTCAAGGCTTTAGGTCTTTGAAACTGTATGTCGAGCTGTCACATACATTCTGTGCTTGATCTGTGTGTTGCATGTTGTTTGCAGATGGTGCACAGCTTCGCAACTGAAATCACTGGCAAGCCTCTGGACTGCACTCAGCCAGTGGCAGAACTGCTGCACACCCTGACGTGAGTATCACACATATGACTAACATGCCTGTCTGACTCTCACCATGGGCCGTTACAGCTTGTTGCAGCTGTAGGAGCACCGCAGCTGTATGGCAGTGCTTCACTACCAAGCATTGAGGCTCGCGTGCTATGCTGAATAGGCTGCAGCAGCACCTGGTTGTTGAAGCCAGCAAGTTGGGCTTTGGTTCATGCCTGTGCAACAAACTATCCTCAGGCGCATGACAGGCAGTGTTATGCCCAGGAGGATACTGCCTTCCCTGCTGTGGCGCTTGAACATACCAATGTGAGCATGTTCTTCTTGTCAGATGCTCTGCATCGCTTTGGCAATGTAGATATTATGACTAATATATCACTGACAAGTTTTCATGTGCCGTGTTGCATCTATTGCTGTTGTGCAGTCGCGTTGACATGCCGCCCCGTCACCATGCCCACCGCCCCGTAACACGTCACCATCCAGCAGGAGCTGACGCACCTGCCAGCCCCGCAGCTAAACCCAAGTCAGCCCAACACAAAAGCCCTGCCAAAAGCCCAGCCAAAAGCCCCGCAAAGAGCCCAGCCAAGAGCAAAACCCCAGCCAAGTCACCTGCTAAAGCTCGTGCACAAGATAACTCAGGGGGTGGGCCTAGCGCCAGGGCACAGAATGGAACTGGTGAGGCTCCAGACAGCCCACTAATGCTGGTTGGTAGTCCCATGAAGATTCATAATCCTGCTGAGGCAGATAATGCTGTGGTCAAGGCTTCTGCTGTGAAGTTGCCTGCTGAAGGCAGCCTTGCTGCCACGCGGCCACGCCGCACCACCAGGAGGTCTACAGCACTGGCGTAGGCTGAGAGCTTGGGGCTCCGGCGACTTACTATGGTTGTAAAACTGGGATTGCTTTTGTCACATAGGGTGTCAGGTTCACTTTCATGGCTTTCCATAGATCAATTTTGTGCGCCTGATCAGGCGCTCAAGAGCTGGATCCTTTTTGTGCTGCTGTAGCCGGCAGAGGGATCTACTGTAGCCGCGTGGGTGATGGATACATGTGGCTGTTCTTGGCTGATAGAGAGGGTGTAGGATTTCTTTAGATGAAGCTTGCTCCTTCAGCTGGACTTGTGCAGCCCCCAAAGCACGGCCATTGCAGTCA
Source organism: Coelastrella sp. UTEX B 3026 (assembly GCA_002588565.1). Taxonomy (NCBI): domain Eukaryota; kingdom Viridiplantae; phylum Chlorophyta; class Chlorophyceae; order Sphaeropleales; family Scenedesmaceae; genus Coelastrella; species Coelastrella sp. UTEX B 3026. The sequence goes on from NSMO01000889.1 coordinate 7,325, forward strand.
GCATGTTGTGCCCATGGGCCAGGCCTAGTGCCATCTCCGGACTGTTTGAGTTGGCATCCTGGTTGTGAATGTCACATTGCAGTTGGGTACCTAGCACAACTGCGTATGGTGCCCGTTTTTTGCAAAATGACAGTATGAGCAATGCAGGGTTGCAATTTACCAGCAACCATGGACTGCGACCTCAAACTTTCGACTTTGCCTTGAAGCGCTGTTTGCAGCGCTCCTGACAGCGTTGGTTGATTTTTACCGCGCAGCAGTGTTTGCTGAAGACCTGCACCGCTGAAGCACTGCTGCTTTGCTTGCTGTATTGCACACAAGCAGTGGCTGCAGAAAGAATCAGGATGCTGAAGTTTAAACCTGCCAGCTTGTGAAGTCAGACCGGGAGGCACTCAACACACGTTCAAAAGTTACAGAGTTTGCGCAAGTCACTCGCCACACCATCTGGTGTGGCAAAACGTCAATGTTGAAGCACAGAAACATGAACAATGTCAAGCAGGACCATGAACTGTGCCAGCAGCATACTCAGTATAAGTTATGTTCATAAAGAACAACAAGGGCGGTGTATAGCTGCCAAACTGCTGTTGTTTATGACCTGCAATGCGCACAGCCACTGCACAGCTGACTCAGAATCATACAGCATCTACAGCACTATTCCTTGAGACAACAGTTGCCAATAATGATCTGAAGTTGGAGCGATGTAGTTCAATGTCACTCTAGCTTCGATGCCATTCATGCCATTGAAAGCTTCATGCTGGGATAGCCAACACCACCTTCCCTCGTGTATGACCTGTTTCAACTTGCTTGTGAGCTGCAGCAACATCCTGCAATGGAAATACCTGCAGCAAACAACACAGCAGGTACACTCAGCTTCATGCCTTGAAAGTGCCTGGCTTATGTCTGCAGCAAGCTTCCTGTCTCAACACAAGTTACATGAGGCATGCTATAATGAGGAATGCCAAGGGCTTGCAGTGCGAGGCGTGCACTCGGTTCGCTGTTTGTTGCCACAGGTTCTGTATCAGCTACAATCGCAAGCACCTTATCGTTTATTTCCATTAAGTTCAGCATTTCAACAGACCCCGTGCATATGTCTCAATGTGCGGCCTTAACACACATCTGTTTGTACTTTGGGAACCCACACTTCACCGAACTAAAATCAAACACGGCAGATGCACATCTGAATCATATCACAGTTTGCAATTGGTGATTGCATCCATGACAATGTCAAAACCAAGTAGAGGTGATCGGGCCTCGTTGCGTGCACCTTTGCCACCTCAAGCTTGATCTTCCCAGCAGCGACAAGCTCCAATATCTCACTCAGCTGTTGTCCATCTGGCTTCACAAAGGTCAGGGTAACATTGGGCCCTTTGCCTTGGGCATGGTTGTCCTGCGCAGACAATAGTGGTTCAGGCTCAATGCATTGTGATTGATTGTGATACATGTACATTGACCAAGCTTTGGCTGCTTGTTTTGAAAGAGTCAATCTGGTTGTTATAATGAGCCGCAAAGTGGGTGGTGCTATACTATAGCATGGCTGTGCTGAATCAGTCCTAAAGTACAAAGCAGCCCATGAGTCGATGATGGTAATCCGCAACATGAGCACACGCCTGTAGCCTTTTCAGGGCTTCTTGGTTTGTCCCAGCATTCATGATGTGTGCGTAGTGACCATCTGGCTTCAATACAGATATGATCTTGTCTTGCTGGCCTGCAAACAGCAGCAGGATCAGTACATGAGTACGAGGCAGAGGGTTGCATGTGGATGTGAGCATATGCACTACATAGGACCATATTACTATTGCCGACCCTATGTATGTGCATAGGCACCAAATATACTGATGCTGACCCATGCTGCTTGAGCCTTGAGCTGAGCTGTGATGTGTTGTATGCATGCTGCTGAAAGCATGCAGTCAAAGCTGGTGCCTTACAGGAGCCAACCTTTCAAAACATCTACCACCACATCGAACTTGTCATTTGCATATACTTCGGCATAGTCCTGTGGATAGAATGAACACACAATCAGTATCATCAGCACCTTTGTGACATCGTAGGCTGTTGAATACACTCCAATTTCAATAGAGCAGAGCATGAGAACACTCACAGCAGAACACTGCTGTTCCTTCAGAACACTGCTGTTCCTTCAGTGCTGTTCCTTCATTGCAGTTGCAGCTGCGGCAACAAAGATATGTGCCACTTTCAGCCACCCTTATCAATGCTGCTTAACGCTACACAGAAATGTTACCTGTACTGCAAAGCTCGAGCTACAGCCAAAACTGCAGGTGACTCTGCTGTGGCACAAAGGGTGCTGCCTTGACACAGTCATACAGCATGATCATGAGTTTACAATTCATAAGCTCAGAACTGAAGGGTGGCATGAACAATGCTGACAATGCTCGATTTCAACCACCTGTTTCTGGTAGTCTATTGCTTCATCTGCTCCCAGTTGTTGTTTGACCCAGTCAACGTTTGCTGTACCAGCAACGCCAACAACATACAGACCAAACGCCTTGGCTATCTGAACGGCAAAGTGACCAACACCTGCAGCAGCAGCAGCAGCAACGATAACATCATGCTATGTCTGGGAACTACTCAGTAACCATAGCAGTAATGCCGTCGGCCACACTAGAACATACTGACATTCAAAGCTGGAATGCAAAGTGGCCAAGGCCTGCAGCAGCAGCAACAGCATTGACAGCAAACACAAAGTGGGGCAAAGTTTGGTGCGCTTGAGCAGCAGCAGCATGTGTGAGTGGGGTGCGTAAAGGTGCTGGCAACCACAGCTGCAAAGTGCAGTTGTACTGCTCCATTAGGGCTACTGAACCTGCGTGACGATTGTGTTGTTTCATGCGAATTTTATCGCCACTGTGATGCCTGTACATGCCCTGTCAGCAGCTGCCAACAAGCTAATGACAGCAGACACAACAAGCACTGCCGGGGCCGCCATAGGCTTTGAACACATTCAAATCCTTGCTACATTCAAATAGGATATGCCCACCTCCATCGGATGCTGCTAGCATTATGCGCCGTTGCTTGCGCCGCGTTTGCCACCAGCCTGTAATGCCTATCATCATGTCAGTGCAGAGAGGGGTATACTAGCAGCAGTGCATAGACACGTCAACACTTCAACCTAATTCCAAACACAACTGCACACACTTGGCAGTATCGTTCTGATTAACCAACCAGTTGTCCAACAACCCTCATGCATGGCATCCTGATGCAACCCACATACCTCCAGAGGCTGCGAGCACAAGGCACCTGTTGCCTGCTTTGAGTTTGCCACCAGCATGTAGTGCCTGCCAGGCTGTCAGTGCAGCCAGGGGTATACCAGCAGCAGTAGACACATCAACACCAGCTGGTAGCTTGGCGAGCTGATCTTCGTCAACTGAAACATACTGGGCATATGTACCTGCCAAGCAGCAGCAGCAGCGGCGGCGGCGGCGGCAGCAGCAACGATATCTTTAGAGTCAATGTCGTAAGGTGTGAGACTGCAAGACTTGTCGGCACCCAGCCACCAACACGTCCAATAGACGATGTTTCCAGAGGCGACACACTCGCAATCCAAGTGGCCAATCCATAGTGAGTTCCCAAACTTCTCAGCAGTGCTAGTAGTACAAACTATCCTTGTTTAGTGGGTTTACACTGTGCTGGCTCTGCTGCTTTGCATACAGGTCAGCAGGACTTGGGGTTGGAGGCAACCCATCTCATTTCTAGGAGTGGCGGCGGCCCAGGAAAGCACTTGCGATTGCAGGTAAACGTTTGTGTTTGTTTGGTAAGTCTGAATTAGTAGCAGTTATAACCAGGGCAGGCACAGCCGGTCAAACTAACATGTTACGGAGACATTTGGTATTCCTCGCATATATCCGCTCACCCTCTGGAATGTTATAGAAGCCCGGTGTGAGGGCAGCAACCTGGTCACCCTTCTCGAACTGTACACAAAGCACACAGCCAGCAAGAGCAGGTTGTCACTAGCTGGTACGTCTCTTGCATCCGACTCAAGTTGGCAATTTATGTACAAACATACATGTATGCAAGCTAAAGGCTGATGCAGGGTTGATTTTGCTCAGAGCCGAACTGTAGCCGCATTCTGTGAGTAGGCCATAGCCTCCTTGCCATGGCAGCCATGGTGTCAGTAGTGTGCAGCTGTTGGCAGGACTACTCCCAGAGGCAGGGGAGAGAGTTCCACCTTTGCAGCTGGCATAAAGTCATAGGTGACTGAACACGCAACCTTGATGCTGCAGCTGCAGCGGCCTTGTACAGATGTACACTGTTCAAGTCTGGCAGGCACCAGTACATATGACACGGAATAATCAGCCTATGTGGTGCTTTGCATGGCACATCAATCAATGACAAGCACAATGTAGGTTCTCACTGCAATGAGACAGCTCCACAAGTCTGACAAGTCACAGTGGATGCCATAAGGGAGAGTAAGGTTGCCAGGCTGCAAAACAAAAGGCCCCTTTAGGCCATTCACCTTTGAGTTTTCATCTGCTTCCTCAACAGCACCTGCTAGATCACCACCAAGAATCTGCACAGGGTAACACGAGCCCGTCTGAATTCAATCCAAAGCGGTTATGGGTCATATTCGCAGCCAGAAGGTCCCCAAAGCTGACATAAAGGTGAGGCAGGCATGGCTGATGAGCTCCCTGGAGCATGAAGTCAAGTGCATGCTTGCGAGCAGAAGCAGCAGCGTATGAACACAAATGCATTGAATGGTTCAAATCTAGTGCTGAGCTAAGTGCTTCTGCGAGTCGCAACAACTCAGCATGCTGTTCCACTAACTTTGCTCCTACAGCCTTGCGTCCGCCTCAGGCCGTCTGACCGCCTTTCCACTGGCAAGATGTACAGCTAGCCAAGTATTTGGATCTGCTTGGCGCTTTGGTGAGCTGCGGATGCCTGTAGCAGGATACTTGTATGACCCGTGCTGCCGTACCTTTGGAAGCTTGGTGTCACCAAAGCCGGAACGAACAGCAGTATCTACTGGGTTTACTGATGCACTGCTTAGCTTGACAAGCACCTGAAGAATGGCGTCCGAAGCGGAATTGTTGGTACAGCCTACTGTATAATGGCGCAATCGGCAGTCAAACATTGTTGAGAATGCGTCAGCAGGCGTGTAGGAATGCTGAGCAGTACCTGCCCTGCTGCTCTCTTGGGCACCGGGTAGTCTGTTACGAACTCCAGAACGTCCGTGCCACCTGTTTTGTTGACCACAATTGCTTTCATTGTCTTTGTCATGTTGAAAAAGCGAGATGCGCGCACAAGTGCTGTGAAACTGCAGTTGAAGGTTGATCGGTTAAACTCTTTTAGGTTGTGCGCGTTACGGGTTTCGCAAGCACGATGTAGCAAGCTCTGCTGCCCGGCCGGATTGTATAGACCTCTCAGCAAGGCCACGCGGCCATGAAACCTGGTCGCGCGCGAGGGGCCCCGGGGGTTAGAACATGCTTTACGACAGTCACGGTCACCTAAAGTCGAAGGACCGCGGGTAGCAACTGTGTCGTCTACGACCTCTAAAACGTGCTTAAAAAGCAAGTGTGCAAGGCAGGGACTGACCCATCAGTGTCGTGGGTATAGGCGCAATGGGCCATCCGTTTTGAACCAGCGCGCATGCAGCCACTCGCCATCAACAGGCCAGCATGACCGCATAGGTGCCAAACCTTGATTAGAGCTCCAATTAAAAATGAGCTAGGACCGCACGGCTACGCGTGGCCTGCAAAGCGCATCTAAACTGCAGAAGGCCTGAAAGCCGGCGCCAGGCTGCAACAGTACCTCGGTCTTATTTCCATATGAGCTGCCATCACACTGCCCCAAGCCTTCTTTACTTTGTTGTTCACTAGTACCTCTTTGCACAGCTCTGCCTCCTGAAACAGCAGACTACTTTCAACACCCAGAGTAGATACGTGTACACCCTGATAGCGGCTACAGCTCCCCTTTGAAGTTCTGCCAGCTGTCAGTCTGTGTATTGATGGCACCAGCTTGTAACAGAATTGCTTCACAGTCACACTGTTCACAACGTTGAGCGACCTGCATACACAAAGCGCAAACTCAACTGGCAATGCAAGCGAATAAGGAGCTGACTCTGCTTCAAGACTCCCGTGCACTTGCAGTGCTGTTGGTATACTCTTTGTGAGATTCCATGCCAAAGTTTGAGAGGTGGAAATGCAGACAATGTGACTCAATGCCCAATGCCAAACACCCACGCAAAACCCCGCCTATGTTGACAGCACCACCCACTTGCAGAGAGGTATCCCCTTTACTCATATGATGCAGCAGCAGCAGCAAGATGCACAGTAGTCAATCAACCAGACCTTGCCACTTCATACCAACAAATTCTAGATGGAGCTTCCAAGCAATCACGGTCACATCAGCGATTACCTGCAGCGGTGTTTCGCCTAATCCATTCTTGGCTCCCATGTCTGCTCCAGAGTCAATAAGCAACCTCAGCACATCTACTGCTCCTGATGCAGCTGCTAAGTGCAGTGGTAACTGACCACCAGATGACAAGTCCAAGATGTTTTGTGAAAGAAGGCCTGGCTGGGACTCTATCAAGGCCTGGAAACATGAAACAAACACGCAGCAGTTAGTACTCGGCCATGCACAATATCATGAGCAGATGCCGCTGCAGCAGGTGCCGCAGTGCAGTAGTAACTGACAACAGATGATGAGTCCAAGATGCTTTGTGAATTTGTAACGGTATGTTACGTATTTGGGAAACCCGACCCTTGGAGCTGTCAACAATGAATAGTTGGGACTCCACTTTCACCGAAGGAGAAGCCCGTCTGGGACTCAATTGAAGCCTGCAAGCAGCCAGAGCCTTATCCAGTGCTGAGAAGGAGCCGTCTGTAGGGCACTTCTGCTGCGGCCGCTAGCTGCATTGGTGACTGACCATCACTGGTATGGCAGATGGTATGTCCAGGATGCTTTGAGCTAGTATGCCTGATTGGGACTCCGTTAAGGCCTGTACAGTCACTGCT
>NSMO01000893.1:0-10558 GCA_002588565.1 Coelastrella sp. UTEX B 3026
ATGTGAGGTCGCGAGTTGCTGGCATGCTTCAGAAGGAGCGGCAGGGCATTGACCATGGGTGGTTGGATGAGTACGATACATGAAGAACACAGTGCATCGCGTGCAGTCCTGTTCGTGATTATTGAGCCCACACCGACCCAGCTACTTGGTTCAGCTCTGTGCTGCTTGCAGATGTTGTGGTCGGTCACATGCATTTGAAACTTTCCTGCAATGTTGACACGTGTTGCAGATGCAGAAGCTTTGACATTCGCGTAACAATTAAAAATCTGTTGGGCATGGCTAGTGGGCTGTTTGTGAGGTTGCTCCCTCAATGCACTGCCAGAAACTCTAGATCTTGCAGGAGAGTGTCAATGTGATCAAAGCCCAGATGTTCGTATGCATGCAGTTCAGCCACTTGGTTGTGCCTAAGGTGTCAAAGCTGTGCCTAGGCTTAGCCAGTCGTACTACCCAAGTACAGCTATGTGTTACCAGCCTAGTGCAGTTGATATTCTGCCATGGTAACAGTTGTGAGTTGTCATTAAGGTGACTAACCCAGTACAAGGCAGCAACCAGGCCTAGAACCCACCGTGTCTTGGCTAGTAATCAGGGTTAGTAACACCTGTGATCCATCCGTAGGGTGAGCTCCTGCCCGGGAACAGCGACTTCTACTTTTAAGCTATGTCAGTCGTTCCGCGGGCGGCCGCCGCATTTTAAGACTTCAAGTTGTTCGACGGCTTTTGTCCTCAGTCCAAATTCCCCAGCAATGCAGCGATACGTGAAGTAACATCAGATGAACATTCTTCTTCTTCTTCTTCAGATGAACATTCATTGAATGGCTGGTAATTATGCGGCAGGGTTGGGAAACCCAGGACTGGCCCGGCATCGATGCACAGGTGCAGCAATGCTTGTGAAAAGTGCTAGGAAGCACGGTGGCCCAAATCTGTTCTGCAGAATATATTCAAGATTTGGAGGGAATGCAGCCCTTGCTCAGGGTTTGGGGCGGCCACAACAACTCTGCCCACCCGCGCGCCGATGGAAGCGGGCCGGACTGATGCCGCCGGCTCCTCGCAAGCACTGCATGTGTACCAGGCCTTTATAACCGGGTGCTCAGGAACCCTGCCAAGAAAGGCATGCACTAGCTCAACGCCCGCCAGTGGCTGCAGATCTCGATCGGCCGGTCCGTGGTGTTACACGTGGCGAGTCATCGCCGCAAACCGGTTACCTCACGGCTACTTGGTGCTTTCGCTTGTACGTTGCCAACATCGGATGGAGCTTGCCCACTATATGCTTCACTTACCGAGTCTTTCTGGACGGTGCACAAACATATCTAGTCCAAGCTGGTAGCATGCATCCCGTCACTCAGTGACTGAGCGTTTGGGCGTCTTCAGAGTGAAATGTGTGAAAGTACCTTGACGCGGATCGTCCCGTATGTCGGCCACTGTGTATGGTGGTTGGGCGACCCCGAATACAGCTTGGTATAAGCAGAATAACCACGCCCTGGTGTTCGCCAAGACTCTTGGCAGGCCAATGCTTCACAAATTGTCCCTTGGGACCTTCCTATGCTGTGAACGTGTGTTGTGGTGAGGATCGATTCCAAGGCCTTGGCGAGGCAGGCGTGTGACACTTGCATCTGAACTTTTACAACAGCCCGCATTCTGGTCATGCATGTACTGCATTGGTCCGAACGCTGCATTGGTCCAAAGCTGCCGCCAAAGTTTTGATCTTACACCAGACCAGCGTGACTAAAAATGAGAGTAGAAGAATGAGCACCTGTTCCAGCGCAGTGAGTAGGGTTCAAGCACACCAGACACAGCCGACACCGACGCAGGCCCTTGCTGCCAGCTGTTGCAACTAAGTTGCAGAGTGAAATGCAGACGACAGTGTGCATAACAAGCAATAAATAAGACAGATTGATTTAGCAACATAAGCCAACAGCATGCATTGCAGGGCAGCAACTTCTCCAGCTGCAGCACAACAAGACAAAGCATACACAATGCAGTGCATAGGCACAGTCATATAGCTATGGATGTTGAGCAGCTTTGATACATATAGAGGCACAGTCACTGCTATGGCTGACATGGAAAAGCTCAGCTACACACATATTCAGGCAAACAAGGCGGACGCAGGTTCTGATCAACATCGACAGTACTATAGAAGAAATGAAAATCTGCAATACAAGACTCAGCCTATTTGGCATTGCAATTCAAGTTGGGTACGCTAACAGGCCTCAGCACTCAACCCTGCACCTGATAAAAACATAAGCATTGCACCTGGTTACTGCCAAACCGATAAATACGTTAGAAGTCTGCACAACTCATCGTAGCTGCTTGCACCAATCACCTTTTGCTGTAATCAATCAAGGGGCAGCGGCCCAGCCTTTTGCTGTAATCAATCAAGGGGCAGCGGTCCAGCAACTCATAAACCAGTGCATAACCTGCTACAACCCGACATATCAGTTCCATCCATGTGCTGCTGCTGACGAGCCACCTGCTGCCTAACTGCCTTCCTGCTTTTGTCTACCTGCATCTGCTGCTTCTCCAGTTGCTGCTGTAGCCGGGCCAAAGTCCATCCAGTACCAGCCATAAGTATTGCAGCTAATCTACGCAGATGCCTATCCATGATTGCCAGCTCAGCCTGACGGGCTGCCAAGCGAGCTAGCATCTGTCCAACCTTGTCCTTGCATTTCTTGGTTGCTGCTGTTACTGCTGCATCACCCTCCCAACCAACAAGGTCTGCAAGCCCTGAGGCAGGATCATCAACATTTTGTGGCTGCTGCTGTTGTGGCGGCGGCGGTGGCTGCTGCTGTCGCTGTGGCTGCTGATGCTGGGTGTGTTGGTGCTGATGGTGATGCTCCCGGAGCTTTGAAGCCTTGCCCTTTTTGGACTTGCGCTGCTTTGAACTTTTAGGATGTGAACTTGCCGAACCCGCCAGCTGCCCGGAAGCAGCAGGCGTAGCCGCATCCTGAGCCCCTGCTGCTGCTGCAGCAGCTGCGGCGGCCGGCTGTTTCCGATGCTGCCCCTGCGGCTGGACCATGTCCTGCTGTTGTTGATTCTCTTGTCCAGCCTGCTCCTGTGGCCGACCCTGCTGCTGTTGCTGCTTCTGCTCTTCCAAGTGCTGCAGCAGTACCAAGTCCTGTGCAAGTTTCTCCTCAGACTCAAACAACCTCCAAGCTTGTGACAGCAGCGGTCGCCAGCTGCTGACTTCCCACATGCGCTTCTGCAGTGCTAGGGCTTGGTGATGGCGCTGTAGGATTGCTGACTCAGTGGCACCCAAGAGGCCAAGCACTGCACAGATTTTGTCTTTGGCAGCCTGCAGCATTATGAACAGGGGTTTTCGTGGAGTTTACAATAGTCATAAGGACTGTTTGTTATGTTTAGGTGCTGTACATGTCATGTCCAGTCAGCTTGCAGTTTGCAAATGCGGCAGACAATTGCGTGACAAAGCACTCAGACCACACGGGCGACAACTAGCACATGACTCAAACGCGCCCCATACCATCTCATGCGAAGCCCAGCAGGCTACGCATGTAAGCTTTTAATAACTACTATAAGTACACAAAGGGAAACAGGCAAGTGGTACCTGCAGAGCATCTTCAGCCTGCTGTGCCCTGTGCAACTCATCAATCAGTGGCAGCAGCATAGCCATTGATACCGCTGAACCAAGCAGCTCAGCCCCGTTGCTGCTCCTGCCAATGCCAGCTGTAGCAGCAGCTGCTGCCGCGTGGGCTACTGCTGCCGGAGCTGGGCCTGAAGGGCCAGCAGTAACCTCGGACTCAATGTGGGATCGCTGCTCCGCATTGCTGTTGCTCACTGGGACAACAATCACTGCTGTAGACTGCTGTGCTGTTGAAGGTTGCTGCTGCTGCTGCTCCTGCTGGTGTAACTCTGCTAGCTTCTGCTGCAGCTGGTTCTGCTGCTGCTGCAGCTGCATGATAGCAGCATCCCTGCTGTCAACCATATCAGTCATGCGTTGCAACAGCTGCAAAGAATTACCAAGCTCAGTACTATCACTGCTACTGAGTGGACTATCATCAACATCACCACCTACTGCATGCTGCTCAAGAGATGGTGCAGGAACTGGCTGTGCATTGATTGAAGCTGCATTACTGCTGGTATATACTGGTTGGAGCATACTGCCAGGCTGATGTGATGTGGCAACTACATCTGCAGCTGCCTGCACCGGCTCATGCATATTGGTATCGATATCATCCAACTCAACGTTGAACTGATGTACATGGTAATCTACAAGTTCAGCCTGATAATCAGGCTCGTATGCTACGTTGGGCTCACTGCTACTGCTGCTGCTGCTGCTTCTGCTGCTGGTATCGGCACTTCCAGGTACATCTGTAATGCTCAAGTTACTGGTGCTGTCTGCTACAGCTGTAGAACCTTCCAACAACTGCAGGTGCAAGCCCTGCAGTTGTTCTAGTTGCTGCTGCAGCTGCAATTGCTGCTGCAAATGAGCCTCCTCCTGTTGTTTCAGCTGCTGCTGCAGCAGCACCTGTTGTTGCCAATGTGCATGTTCCTGCTGTTGCAGCTGCTGCTGTAGATTGATTTCTGCACTGCGCAACAGCTGCAACTCAATCGCCATCTGCCGCAACTCAGCTGCTTGCTGTTGGTGCTGGTCCTGCAGCACAGCATTGTCTGCCACTTGCTGCTTGTACCTTGCTTGAAGCTCAGCTACTTCTGGGTCAGCTACTTCTGCTGCTGTTGCTGCATCTTGCGACTGCTGGTCGCGTTCATCCTGTAAGCGCTCCTGCTGTTGCAACAGCAGCTGCAACCGCGCCTGCTCTTGCCTCTCTAACTGCAACTGCTGCTGCAGCTTTGCTTCGGATGTCCGCAGCAGATGCAATTCAATCGCCATCTGCCGCAACTCAGCTGCTTGCTGTTGCTGCTGATCCTGCAGAACTGCATTCTCTGCAACTTGCTGCTTGTATTTGACTTGTGCGTCCTTCAAGCTGGCAGCGTCTGCTGCTCCGGCTGCTTGATGCCGCTCCTCCTGTTGCTGCAACTGTTGCCGCTGCTGCGCAACCACTGCTTCTGCAGCTGCCAGCTTCTCCTGTAACTGTTGCACCTCCTGCTGCTGAGCTGAGGCTTGAGTATCAATCTGTGGGGCTGTAGCTGCACTCACAACTGACTGCTTCAGCCCTAGCAGCCGCTGCATGAGCTTGTGTTGCTCAGCTGTGGTAGCTGCTGCAGCTGCTGCTGCTGTCTCCAACTGCTGCTGAAGCTTAGCAGCAGCAGCAGACCCCTCCTGCCTATCATGCAGCTCAGCCCTAGCTGCAGCAAGCTCAGTAGATACTACAGCCAGTTCCTGCTGGAGGTTGGCAGTGTAGCTATTTGATGAACTTTCAGCATCCGGCACTGCAGCAGAAGCAGAAGTTCCCAACTCTTCAACACTAAGGTCTGCCAACTGAGCTGCCAATGCCTCAGCACGCTTCTCTGCGGTCGCAGCTTCTTCTTCTGCCACCGCTGCTTGCTGCTCTGCTGCTGCTGCCTGTCTGCGACTCAGGGTTAGCTGCTCGGACAGCTGAATGTTCATTCTAGTCAGCTTATCCACCTTGCGCTGGAGCTGCTTCATGGCTACCTGTTGCTGCTTAGCCAATACATTCAGTACTGCAGTTGACTCTGCAGCTTGCAGTGGGGACCCTTGCCTTGGGAGCTGCTGCTGCCCCTGCTGACCGCCACCTGCTGCACCCTCAAACGTGTACCCAACCTGGGATGCGGCTTGCCACTGGGCGAGCTCCCTTAGGACAGCTGCTAGCTGTATCCCAATCGAATGCAGCGCCTTATCCCTATCTTGCAGCTGCAAGTACGCTTCAACAAATGCGTCTGCAGCTGCAAGGCTGGTGGGGCCTAAGGATGATGCCCTGCTAACCGGGCTGATATCATCAGGATTGCTGCTAACACCCTCAGGGCCTGCAATGAACTGCACCATAGCCAGGCCCTCCTGTAAGTGTGTTTTCATCAGCTGCTGGTAGTGATGTACGACGTCTGGCACTGATAAGTCAATCTCGCCCTGGCTGGTGGGAAATGCCCAGGCACCTTGCTGGTGGAGATCAGTTAGTGCTGCATGCAACTCCTGCAAGGAAGCTGACACGGACTCTTCTATCTGCTTGAGCTTCTGCTGCTGGTTGGCTGCAGATACGAGCTGGCTTTGCTGCAGCTCTGTATGCTCCTGCTGTTGTTGCCCGGGCTCAGGCTGCGTGGCCTGTCCCAATGTTGACTGCTGCACTAGTGCGGCAGGTGTTGCTTTTGCAACCTGCTGCTCGGCTGCTTTGACAGCAGATAGGGCTTCACTCAGTAGAGCCGCCTGCTGCTGCATCCTCTGATCCACTACTGCCATCTGCTCAGCCTGCTGCTGCAGCTGCTTGTCCTTTGCTGCGAGTATTGCTGCATATTGTTGTGACTGGTCTGACATCGCTGACAGCACAGTTTGAAGCTGCTTAGCCAGCTCAGCATTGTCGTCAACAAGATCCTGCAATTGCTGCAAGAGAAACGATTCTGGCCCTGCTGCTGCGACAGCCATGCTGCTAGTGCCTTCCTGCACAATTGTGTTGCTGGCCTCTGTTGCGGAGCCACTGGTCCCCCCAGCAGTAGTGCATGCAAGCTGCTGCTGCAGCTGCTTTAGCTCTGCCTGATGAGCTGCCTTCAGTTCATCCAGCTGCTCTAGCAATGCACCAAGCACTGCTTGCCGCAGTGATGCCTTCAATTCTGCTGAGAGCTCTCCAGGCTGTGCTGCTATGGAGTGCTGCACAGATTGCTGCTCCTCCTGCTGTGCAACTTGCTCATGGAGCTGCCGCAACTGCTCCTGCATTTGTGCTGCTTGCTGTTCACTGCCATTGACTTTATCATTCAACCATGCGGCCTCTGCTGCTGATGCTGCCTCTAGCAGCGACAACTTCTCAAGCAACGAGTTTATGGCTGAATCCTTCTGCTTCAGTTGGTCCTGCAAAAAGACCACAAACACAGCTTCAGATCGGCACAAGGAACGCATATGTCACAATGTAGGCCAGCTTCCGCACATCACGACTGCTTGCTCAAACACCACCACTATGAGCAAACAGGAAGAGGTGCCGGTAGAGCATCAAACCTACCGCATGTGCCGCTGCTGCCTGCTTCATAGTGTCCTTCATGTCTGCCAGCTGCTGCATGAGTGTGCTGAGTGTTGCTTCCTTGCTGAGCAGCTCCCAGCGCATCTGACCTGAGCTGTCCTGAGCTGCTGCCAGGGCATCTGAAAGTTGGTTTAGCTGCTTCACCTGCAAGGGTGGCAGCTCAGGGTGTGACCAGTTGGCACATAAACTATCCAGTGCATTTGCTAAAGAAGCTTCCGTTCTATTGTGAGCCACAATATATTAGCCAACATCACACCACTTTCCTATGTGCGGGTAGCAGGCGTACTGCTGCTTCCGGCCTTTACTGTCCAGAGTCAGATCTTGACTTTGCTGGCCAAGCCCTCACCTGTGCCGCCAGTTCAGCCTCTCGTTGCTTCAGCTGCTCTTGAGCCGCCTCTTGCTCAGCTTTGCTGCTTGCCAGCTGCTTACGGCTGTCCTGCAGTTGCTGTGTTAGCTGAGCTAGCCTGGTGCCTTGCTGTCTGATGGTAGCTTGCAGGAATGAGACCTCGGCAGTCATCTACACATAAGCCACACACGCACAGAAGAGTGGGGTCATGACTGTTTGTGACTAGTGTGCCAGAAACCTGAGATGTTCTTCTTGCAAACCATGTCATTACTAGGCATGAGGTGCAATGGACCACCGGCCTGTGCTGCGGCCCTGGCCCTGCCTACTGGATTGCATGCTCCCCAAACTACATGGCATTGGTACTTGAGGCACAGAACACAATTGGACTAAATGCAACTTGTAGACGTCTCACACCTTGCTCTGAAGATCCTGCAACTGCTGCTGTCTGTGTGCGAGGTCTACCCGCAGCTGCTGTTCCGCCCCCTGTGCTGCAGCTAGTTGATCAGCCAGCTCCTGGTGCTGCTGTTGCAGCTGTGCATTTGCGGCACCCGCTAGCGCTGCTGCCAACCCTGGCAACATACTTGATTTGGAGCCAGCATCAGAAGAAGCCTGCGTGTTGAATAGGCTTTGCTGCAGCTGCTGCTCCAGCCGGATTATCGCCTCCTGCTGCTTCCTGTGCTCATGCTGCAAGCGTTCAAGAGCTGACAGAGCACGCATGAGCCTGGCCTTGATCGCAGCAAGCTCTGGCTGCAGGGCGGCTGCGGCTGTGGAGGCGGACAACCCGCTGCTGAGGCCATCAGGCCTCTCGGCACCAATTTTGAAAGAGCCCCGCAGCAGCTGCTGTGCATGTATCAGTGTTTGCACCATCTGCCGCAGCGAGCTGGACGTGGCTTCTGCCTGTTGCTGCTGATCAGCAGCGGACTGCAAGAGCTGCCGCATTTCATCAGGCAGATCTGCAGCTGGTGGGCCCCTGCCTGGCACGGATTCCTTGCTTGAGTCTGCCCACTGTGGTGGTGCAGGTCTTGCATCCCTGCTGCGTGGCCTGCTGTTGCACACAAACTGCCTCAAACAGCTGGATGGCCTGTGGGCTCCTGCAGAGCAGATATACCAGTGAGCGTGTAAGGTGGATGTTGCTGGAGGAATCGGGTTGGCGGGCATGAGGAGCAATGGTTGGGTTGAAGAGAACTTTGGGGTACTGATTGAGGATCCTGGTGCGGTTACGACTGCAAGAGCGAAACTAGTTAGATCACTACTGCTGGTAACATCTCATGTTGACCCACCGCCAAGCTGGGCCCTGCAAGACACCGTTTGACGTCTTAGCACCGACTGCCTGCAAACGACCTGGTCAGTTGGTCAACACGAACTCCACACTGGTACACTAGGGCGCGGGCAAAAAACACGCATTGATATGGCGGGTCAGCCATCAAGGGATGCTCGCTGCGCCGGTCTTGAAGCGAGGTCAACATGTACGGGCTCGCACTGTGCAAGTACACGAACAGTCTGACCTTGACAGCCATGGGCTGTTGTGGGACTGATGTCCCACTAACAGAAGCTTTCCGAGATGTTTCAGAACATCATGCTGCATGGTGCGGAGACATACGGCACCTGCACAAACTCTGATTGACTATGTCATCCCGAGAAGTTGAAGCAAGCGGCTCGGCCCATAATGCCCTGACTATCAGGCATTTCAGACAATCGCGCAGCAAAGCGTGCAAGCTTGTGCGACTGTTAAGGGTCTGCTTGGCTGCCACTTGTCAACTCGTGTCATTGCTAATCGTGCCTCGAAATGCGGAGCAGGCGCACGTGATCAGGCTTTGCGTTCACTGTGGAGTGTTTGCAACGCGTTTCTTCAGAATTGTCAAGGAGTGTTGCGTAGCTCTTCAGTGAAGGGTTGTCCTTGCTTTACCAGCCAGCTCGCATTTGGTCATTTCAACAAGTATATACAGTATTCTGGTGACGCCTGCTTTGGTGCAGCACAGCGTGATGTCCACATCATGAAACTGTATTGAAACCATCCTCAGTCACTGAGATACCACCAGCATGGCGCAGCTAAGCCGGATGACGCCCAATCAAAAGCGGGCTGTAGCTGTAAGCGCTCACACTGCTGCTAGCCCGGTTCAGAAGGGTTACTGTACTGACAGACTGGAAACACATGTAGGTGGTGGTGGTGCTGGGAGGTCTACAGGGTGCGAACCAAGTCCGAAAATGGGTTAAGGCCGCTCAGGACAAGCAGAAGGAACTAGTAAAAGAGGCGTATGGTCGTCAGACCACGAAGCAGCAGAAGATAGCATCTAAAGTTGGCGTGAACAAGGTCTTCCTCAATAGGCTGGCCACTATTCTGAGCATGTAAGCCCGCATACATCAGCACTGACAGATTACATGCAACGAACGATGCAGTATATGCAACGAGCGGTGTTTATTGTTTTAGGAGCCTCTGCACAGCACAGGTTTGTATTGGGCCAGCAACATGCTTCAGCAGTTGCACTTGCAGATAACCAGCAGCAGTAACAGTGACAACACCCACCAGCATTTGCGCCTGGCCTGATGATGCATGCCTTGGTCAAATGGGTTGGGGTCTTTCAACGAGGAGACCTTACGGCTCCTGCATGCTTCGCTGCTGGCCGATGTGCATGCAGATGTGTTCCTGGCGTGTTCTCCAAGGAGTTCTTGTTAGTATTGATTCAGGGCGGCCTGCTGGTCAGCCGAACATTACTCACAGATTACATCAGCAGAGTAGAGGGATACTGCGGCAAATCTCTAACGAGCTTGGTAAGTTGGTGTTGGTCAGCTGCTGCAAGGGAAGGTTTGAAGCAGCAGCTGCCCCTGCAGTCCCAGCT
Organism: Coelastrella sp. UTEX B 3026; assembly: GCA_002588565.1. Lineage (NCBI taxonomy): Eukaryota > Viridiplantae > Chlorophyta > Chlorophyceae > Sphaeropleales > Scenedesmaceae > Coelastrella > Coelastrella sp. UTEX B 3026. The sequence continues at coordinate 10,277 of NSMO01000893.1, forward strand.
CCTGTCTAGCACCCATTGCATCTCACAAAGCAGTGTATGCAACCATGTTTCAGTACGGGCTATTGCAGCATCCACAGCGGCTGTGTCAGTATCATCGGTGCTGCTGCAGGCCTGCTTGCTTGCCCGTGACCCTGCTGCGTGCCTTGGATGTTCTGATCTGTGTCAACAGCACTGTCTGCCTATCACTTTCCTGCAGCAATTCAACGATTTCGGTCGTGGAGTAGTGGACTTTGCTCTCTTGGGCATCCCAGCAGCAATAGTGAACTCAGGCCTCAAGTTCAT